>JAOYNN010226651.1:0-10599 GCA_025770095.1 Goniobranchus kuniei
GAGTGAGAGAGAGAGTGGGGGGGTTGGTGAGGCTGGGTTGAATGTAAAAGAGATGGGGAAATTTCTTTTTTTAGAGTGAATGAGAGAGAAAGTGAAAGATTGAAAGAAGAGGATGAAGGAAAGAGGGAGGGGTGGGTGGGTGGAGAGCGAAAACAGACTCTTCCACAGCCTATATTTAAGCACGAGCATCGTCTGTAAGTCTAGGAAGGAAGGAAACCATCTCCCTTTATCACTGCACCTATTACTTCAGGCGCAATGCTGTAGAGAAAGAGGCCCTGGATGCAGATCTTACATATGACTTTTCTTAATGAAAAATTATCCTCCATCATGAAGATGAAGTTCAATCACCAAGGAAGCATATTAAGAGTAAACATTTATAATTAATAAAAAGCAACTTAATCATAGCCTCTACAGATGAAGATATTTTGCTAAAAGGATGAGTAAAAAAATTAAAGCTTTGCTATAGGGTATAAGATAACATGACAGATAAATGAATTATATGATCATCATACCTCAAAGTTGCCTTCTTGTCATTTTCTACCTCTTTTCTTGTTTCTTCACCTTGCATTGCAAAGACAAATGATTCTGTGTCCTAGTAAAAAAAAAAAAAGTACAGAAATATAAAAATGGTGAAGAAGACAAAATGCCATAATTTACCACATTACCTCCAATAATGGTTCTGGAGACCATAGTTAGAAATAGGATCTGAGAACCAATTTTATACATAGCATCCACTTATTTTCCGAGTGAAATTTTGGGAATCAATTTTGTATACAACAATCGATTATTTTCCAAGTGAAATCTGGGGAATCAATTTTCTATATTACGTTGTTTTGATGAACTATTGGCTTTGTGTATTTATAAAACGAATGTATTGATGTAACATGTACCATGTCGTTCTTATCAGGAATGTCGTGAAGCGCACTGAGCACTTTAGGGTGGAAGCTGCGCTATATAAGTGCTTTAATTAATTAATTAATTTATTATATTAACATCCAATTATTTTCCCATCTTCTGAGCTCAATTTGATCGAAAACAATGTAGGCTATGTGTTATAACATCCATTTTTATCATGAATATCGTTACTATGTATTTAACAAATGGCTCAGGTCACAGTAATTAACAATTATGTATCAAAATTTAGATGAATCTCTTCAAATCCACTTTCAACTTATCCCATTATGTGTCTTATGAGAAGAAATTTTGTTCCATTATTAAGAGCAAATCCATACAATAGTCAAGCACTCCTTTTCATTTGAGGATAAAAATATATTTTTACATTTACTTGTATGCCTGGACTTTTCCCACTCTTTACACACAAAATAAGATTAAAAAAAACAAGTAAAAAACAATGATTTCGCTTTTTTAGTTATTATTCTTATCAAATTGTAGGCTATTTTAATAATTCAATTCTGTTAACATCATTATTTTCAAACTTATTGTTTAAGTGATGTGAAACAACATTTAAGATTTCGTTTAATCTCAAAACTTATTTCCCATCTGTGTCTTCATCTTACGGTTCTCGAACTGTTTCTGATTCAGTAATTTTGTGGATTTAAACATTGCATTAGTTATGCTTTCTGCATTTTTCTTCATTTCATCGTTCCTTTGCTTGATTTGCCTTTTTCTAATTTGTAGTATAATTCTATTGGGCTCAATGTTCAGGTTCGCTATAGTTAGATCGTTCTTTGTGTTTTGAATTGTTACTCTTATTACGTCTTTCCATTGTTGAGATAAAATAGCGATCTCCATATCATTTCTTCTCTGCTGTTTCCCGAGAGTACTTATCAAACCCACGCTTTCTTCACGTGATTTTTGCAGGGTTGGCAGAAATAATCCAATAATCCAATCCCAATCAAAAGTGATACAAACTGCTGACAAAAATAGTAAAAATGCAAAATAAGCAAATCTAAGCTATATAAATAAAGAAACGTCGTCTTCCTCATTATCTTCATCTACACATTAAACTTGATGTGCTAGGGGCCATAATTGCCTTTTCTGCTTAACCATAACATTGTGTTTCTGACTTTCATTTGTCTAGCTTGCTTTGTGTGAGAACAAACAAAAATTCAAACTGGCAACCAAAAGCTGTGGTCCCTGTCGCCCAACGAAGGTCCACATAAAGGGAGGTGTAATTTGCACAACGCGAATTTAAAACAATGTTTCTATTTCGTTAAATGAAAACACACATTAATTTTAGCAAAAGTTTCAAAGTTAGCTTTCTGTCAATCCAACAAACATGACTGTATAAATGTTAGATCAGTTGCAGAATCCATGTATGTAGGTGAAAATTTAATGGAGCCTAACAAACCCACTAATCTGCCTTGCTCTATCATTTTTTAAGATAGGATAAATAGGAGTTCTTACACTTAGAGAATCAGCATGTAATGAAAGGACATGCTGATGCATCTCTTCTCTGTTGGTAGCTAAAAAATGACAAAATCCACACTTTGTTGGGTGGTAAGCTAGATGAGAATGGAGGTGTATCTCCAAAAACTCATTGGACTGGAAATCCTTTTTGCACACCTGAAAACAAAAATAAAATAAAATAAAATAAAGGCATCCATAAATTCATCTGTCAAAGACTCCATTTCAGATTCTGGTCTAACAGGTAAATGATGAAATGCAACATTCTTAACATTTATATGTCAGAGACTCTGTTTTGGATGTTGATCTAATAATTGAATGATGAAAAGAAATGCAACATTCTTAACATTTATATGTCAGAGACTCTGTTTTGGATGCTGATCTAATGATTGAATGATGAAAAGAAATGCAACATTCTTAACATTTGTATGTCAGAGATTCTATTTTGGATGTTGATCTAATGTTTGAATGATGAAAAGAAATGCAACAGTCTTAACATTTATATGTCAGAGGCTCTATTTTGGATGCTGATCTAATCATTGAATGATGAAAAGAAATGCAACATTCTTAACATTTATATGTCAGAGATTCTATTTTGGATGTTGATCTAATGTTTGAATGATGAAAAGAAATGCAACATTCTTAACATTTATATGTCAGAGGCTCTATTTTGGATGCTGATCTAATGATTGAATGATGAAAAGAAATGCAACATTCTTTACATTTATATGTCAGAGTCTCTATTTTGGATACTGATCTAATGATTGAATGAAGAAAAGAAATGCAAAATTCTTAACATTTATATGTCAGAGACTCTATTTTGGATGCTGATCGAATGATTGGATGATGAAAAGAAATGCAAAATTCTTAATATTTGTATGTCAGAGACTCTGTTTTGGATGCTGATCTAATAATGGAATGATGAAAAGAAATTCAACAGTTTTATCCTTTGTATGTCAGAGACTCCATTTTGGATGCTGATCTAATAATTGACTGATGAAAAGAAATGCAAAATTCTTAACATTTATATGTCAGAGACTCCATTTTGGATGCTGATCTAATAATTGACTGATGAAAAGAAATGCAACATTCTTAACATTTGTATGTCAGAGACTCTGTTTTGGATGCTGATCTAATAATTGAATGATGAAAAGTAATGTTGAGGACTACTCAGTATTACCATGGAAGAAGGATATCAAAAGAGCATTAAAAGTTTTCTCCATCTATTCCAAATAACAATGGCAGCACTTACATGGCACTGGGATTCTTTCAGATTTGTCCGGTCACAATTTCTCCTTAACTCTGCCATTTCATCTTCAGCCTCAACCATTGGTGTATCATTTTTGACAATGAGTGATGGAGATGAAGGTGACGTTTTGATTGTTTTCAAGAGTATAGAGACTGCATCATCACCAGTGATCTCTGGTGAGTGATTTTTGGCTGCATTCAAAAGTCCCTGATCCTTGAGAGAGTCAAATAAAGATACACAATAAACATAATGATGTCTATAACTGATAGATCATTTCTTTCCTGTGTGTTTTGTTAGCGATTTTGTGGGTATTGCAGCTTGTCCCTATTGAGTTTGTATAGAAGATTCAATTCTGTCTCGCTCTTCTTTCCTTCAAGGGTGACCATTTGCTCTGTAACATCAAATTTCTGATGCTTGCTGTGTTGTCATTTATATTGTTAACAAATCTATGCCCTTCTTTGGATATGTTCTATCTGCTTTATGTTCTTTAGCATGTGGGGATCTCATACATAAGCACTATAATCCAGGATTGGTCAGACAAATGCTTTATATGCCCTTTCTTTGAAGGCCTTGGGCATGTTCTCAGGTTTCTTTACAGGAAGCCAAGTTTCTGGTTCGCTTTGAGCCATATTTTGCATATATGGTCATGTGTCACTCCTAAATAGCTAGCTATTGATGTTTTTTCAAGTGATTCCCCATGCAAAGTGTATTTCATATCTATTAGTATTTTCTTATTTGTGATGGTGATGACTTGGCACTTCCTAGGATGGAACACCATTCTCCGATCTCTTTCCCACTCCTCTAGAGCCTTCAGGACTTTTTGTAGGACTTGAGCATCAGCGGAAGATTCCACATGTCTGTACAGGAGACTGTCATCAGCAAACAATTTCAAATGGGATCCCTCCGAACCACTTCGGGCATGTCGTTAATGTAAATGAGAAACAAAACGGGGCCCTGTACTGAGCCCTAAGGAACCCCAGACAGTACAGGCAAAGCGGATGACAAAGCATTGTCTACCATGACTCTCTGAGAACAGTTGGCTAGGAAAGATGAAATCCATTTGTGTATGTTATTTGCTATTCCATAAAGTAAAGTTTAATTAGTCGACTTTGGTGGTGCACCTTATCAAACATCTTGCTAAAAACAAGGAGGACTGCATGTTTGTCCCTTCTCGTTCATTGTGTTCAAAAAATCAGCACACTTCGCGATCAGTTGGGTTTCACATGATTGAAGGAGGCGGAAACCATGTTGTGCGTCAATCAAAATATTGTTATACTCCAGATAATGCATGATGTTACTGCATAGTATATGTTATAGCATTTTGAATGATATTGATGCTATTGATAAAGGTCTGTAATTTTCTAGTTTGTTTCTATCGCCCTTCTTGAATATTGGTCTTATGTTGGCTTCTTTCCAGTCATCTGGTACTCTACCCTGATCAATTGATGCTTGGAACAAGAATCTGTACACTGGTGCCAATTCCGTGCCGAATGATTTCAGGAATTTTGAAGAAATATTGTCAGGATGTTGGATTTGTTTCACACAGGTTTGAGAGAAGTTTGAATATGCCTTTCTCTGTGATATCGATTTTCTTCATATCATACATGGTCTTTTCTGGTATTTTATCATTGAAGGATCTCCTTGAGTAAGACAATACTGACGAGAATTGCTCATTAAATACATGTGCCTTCTGGCCTGCTTCGGTTACAATTGTGCCATTTTTGTTCGTGAAAAAGCCAAACGCTACTTATTTCCTTGTTTTTGCTTCTGACAATAAGAAGAGCCACGAGTATAAAAACTTGAATAGCTTTAAAAGCATTACAAAACAATTCTTTCTTTAGATGTATATTGCAAGCAGTAAAACAAAACTCAATCCATAGCCTGGGAGCAGCAATAACAAAACACACAAAAAAAACCCATCTCTCTCTGAGGGTAGAATGATAACTAGGTGCACTGAAGCCATTAGAAGAACAGAGAAGATGGAAAAAAGTCACACATTTTAAAGTGGTAAAAGTAACATACAACTATATAAAAATCATGATAATCCAATAGATGAATAGCCAGACAGTTGACCAAACAGTATGTAGAATTGAAAGCCAAGTACATTCACTTTCCAACAATACTATTAGATTATAACACAAAATGCCACTCTGTAAAAATACAGCAGTAGCTTAATGCAACTTAAATAACCTTCTACTGGTACCCTTAGGCTTTGACAAGAAAAAGCAACTTGGCAATTGCAACTAATTCTTAAAGTGTGATCTCAAATCATACAGTGAAGTTAACAGAAATTTTAACTGAATTAGTCAGTATAAATAATATACAGTGGAATTCACTTAACACGAACCCGCTTTACATGAATTTTATCCTTAACATGAACTGAATGCGAATCCCCGAATCATTTTCTTCTTTGTCCAACTAATGCAATATCCTTTAACACGAACTCAATTTTCACTACATCTTGTTACCACAAACCGAAGCCAGCGCTACATGTGGATGTTTTCCGAGTTTCCGCCTGTTGTTAAGCCAACAAAGCTTCGGCCAAAGCGAACCAGGCAGCACACACATGTTAAAAAGGCCTGGCCTAGATCTAATGTTGCATCAGTGCCTCCGTCACACAAAGGGGTTTGGGGTACCTGGTGAAGAGGCATACTAGCGTATCCCACATACTTGGTACCGTGTCATGACTTGACGTATGAAGGGCCAACTACAACACGGCATTATGTTCTGATCTCGCGTCACTAAGCATGTGATGATATGCGTTATTGATCACCCCATTGTTTGCTGCCCGCCTAACCCACCCCGTCTCCTTTTTTTAGGCTTACCATAGCGGGTTAAGTTGATGTGGAGTTGCTTTGCTTGCGTCAGCATTCAGCACTCATTCACCGAACTTGGATTTCGACCAACCAGGCTTAGATATTGTTCATTCTTCTTAACACGAATTCTTGATAACACGAACTAATTACACTAGTCCCATGGAGTTTGCGTTATCAGAAGTCTACTGTATTATATATCAGGTGGCTAAAAAAAAACCAAAACCTGCTAAACTTTTCAGCCTACATCTTGTCAAGTACTCGTTTGTTTTCAATAAGCTCTGGTAGATACAGGCTTCATTCATTTACTCTTATATCTTGAAATATAATGAAAATCTGTAGAAGTTACATCGTTGTATGTAAGGAGGAGTACAAAATCCTTTAACTAAATTGCACCTCAAAGCTGAAGACTTTTTTTGTGTGGTAATAAATCATTCTAGATCACTGGAGTCTTATCAGTTCTGGCAGATGACAAAACCATTGATTGTGAATCAATATATCATGAAAACAATGATGAATCATAACATTGTATCTTCACTCCACCGGGCGTTCTTGGCTAAGGTTATCACATCTCGTCACATGTTGAGAGTCAAGAGGCATTCACCATGGTCAGTACAAGCATGGGTTCAAGCCTCGCTAGTGTGTGGTCAGGCTCATAACCGCAAGTCATCTGCATTGTGTCTTCAGGTAAGGGACTTTACTCCGTTTACCTCACTCGACTCAGGTGTGAATGAGTAACTGGCCTTTAAGGCAGTGCTGTCTCTGTCTGAAAAAATGTGTTTGTGCCTAACAGGCTGCAAGTCTTGTTCTAAATGTTCTGTGTTGCTGTTGGTTAGAGGAGTAAAATGTCATTGTAAAGCACTTTGAGCATGGCTATGATGTGGAACGTACTATATAAATGTCATCTTTACTTTTTCACTTTTACTTTGATGTTCACAATATTACTCATTCTGTTGCATTATCAAAACATCCAATTTACTATAGGCATTGAATCTGCATTGAACTAGATCTAATACTGATATGAATTTAAGTCATCGTAAATCTAGATCTAGATCCAACTTTTAAGGAGAGTCTAGAACTAAGCCTGCTTATTTTCAGTTTAATCATCATACTGAGGAATGGAAATAAGGAAATCAATGCAGCCCTTTTTGTGGAAAAAGGTTGGCAAGATATGCAAATTGTTAGAGAAGTCCGTAGTAAGAACTGGAAACATTGTACATTAAATAGGCTTATTGAAAAACTTTGTAACACCTGGCACATCTCACAAAAAGAAGGGCAGTGGATGGCCACAAACAAGAAAAACTCTAACAAACTTAACTTATCACAGGAGGATGAACACAGAACTGACACTTCCGAGGGGGAAGTTGTGAGAAACTTAAAGCAGCATCAATCTTCTGTGCAACACATTGTCAAAAAAGAACTAAAGTTACAGTCTTTCAAGAAGGGCAAAGACCAGTGGAAAGACAGAGGCTGTTAAATAAAAAAGAAGGATTTGATCTAAGTGACTATTAGACACGTTCAGTGGAGACGATGACAAGCACATTATCTTAACAGACGAAAAAAAATTTCCATTGGAAGATGCAACAAACAATCAAGACACTGTGGTCTTTGGGATTGATATATCAAGTATCTCTTTGGACGGCCTCTATTATGAGGAGAATAGGTTTGGCATGAAACTGATGGTGTCTGCTGGTGTCTCAAGGAATGGTGAAACAAGAATAGATTTCACTGACACAACAAAAAGTAAAGTCAATTCAGATAGGTATGTTTGTTTTCTAAGACAAAAGTTCCTAACTAATTGCAGAGTGTTGTATCCAAATGATGATTTCATCTTACAATAAGATTGAGCAACATCCTTCATGAGCAAGGCAACACAAAACTACTTATCTTTAAATGTTCCTATCTTTATCAAGAAGGACAAATGGCCGCCATAAACGCCTGATCTTAATCTGATGGATTATACAATTTGGAACCCTTTATCTACAAAGGTTTACAACAACAGAAGGGTCCCTTTCAGTGAAGTTGAATTAAAACGAAAAATACAGGAGCATTGGGAAGGTATCTCA
The DNA here is from genome assembly GCA_025770095.1 of Goniobranchus kuniei. Classification (NCBI taxonomy): domain Eukaryota; kingdom Metazoa; phylum Mollusca; class Gastropoda; order Nudibranchia; family Chromodorididae; genus Goniobranchus; species Goniobranchus kuniei. The sequence continues at coordinate 8,496 of JAOYNN010226651.1, forward strand.
CTCAATCAGATGAGAAAATCAATCTCAACCTGGAAAAAGCACCTCCGAGTCGTTACAGAGCAATGTGGTCCATAGACAACTTTGACTTATGATCGTAAGTAAAACCGCTTTCTTGATATTCCATTGTTTTTACTTGTTTTACAAAACATTTAACTGTCCAATGATTTAACAAGGATCTGTATGAAATTTTGACGGGTATCATAGATTACATTAATCTAGGTTTATGGAGAGCTGCATAAAAACAGCTTGATAAGTTATTATCATCAAAAGCTTGACATAATTTTTGTTCAGCCACCCTTCAAATGACAAAATGAAGGAGAAGTAGATGCAGACAACATTCCCCTTTAGCACCTACAAGTTCTAAAGCTCACTTGACATTGGTACAATTCCAACAGTTGAAAACAAAAACCTCTCCTAATAATTAAACATTAGGATTACATGATGAGAGTACAAAAACTGATTTACCTTGCTTGAATCTGTAACCTCTACTTTCATTTCATCTGTCACTTCCTTATCTATCTCTATTTTAACCACACTATTATTTGGAAAAATATAGTCTTTGCCTGAGGACTCAACAACAACGGTATGGGTCTCACGCTGCTTGGGATCAACAACCGCTTCTATATTTGGATGATAAGACCATCGCTTTTTATAGCGTGGATAATGAGTGTCTGGTGTCAAGGCACAGTTGCGTCTGAAGACAAGAAAAAATGATAAAAAAAAGTATGAAAACGTACAAGTACACATGATAAAAAAAGATCGATAGTTATTTCAGAGTACAGGGTGAGGAAAGTATAAGTAAAGAGCTATATACCGCATGAATTTGATTCTTTTTCTTTAATAATGTTTAGCAACGTTAAATACAATAAAAATTTGGCCATTGTGTGTACCTAGCAATACGGGGAAAATAAAATCAATAGTTTTTGCAGAATGAAGGTTGGTGAAAGTGTAAATAGAGGGCTTTATATGAGATGAATTTGATTCTCATACATTAATCAATTTTAGCACAATGATAATGATAATGAGGATGACAATGATAATGATGATGATGACTAAAAATTGACATCAATTTCAAGCCTTTAAGTTATATTTTCATTTTTTAGTGTCTTATGAACCATCTGTTTTTATTCGATTTCTATCTCCTTTATGATGAATAAAAGAAAATTTCACATCCTTATTTATTAAAGAGGGAGATGAATAAGAAAAAAGTGTTAACTTTTCAATTACCTGTGAGTCGGATGTTTGAAAAAGTAAAACAGTTACCTGGACTTCAAATGTCTACTCAAAGCTCCTGATTCAGTGAATGATCGTCCACATTTTTCACATTCAAATGGCCGTTCACCTGAGGAAGAAACACAATTTGAAAAATAAAAATCAATTTTATTCACCTTTGTTCACCTTTACTTAACAATACACAAAATGCATTTATTTAAAAATGTAGTGGTACTATGTTGATGTACAATATCAAACACTACTGAAAGAATTATTGAAGCAGGATTTCCAGTCCACATAGTAAGTATTATAACTTACACTAAAAATTATGATTTACATCTTGCTGCATGAAAAAATAGAGGGTATGAATATTTCCAAACTCTTGCAACATTTTAATGAAACGGCAACATAGATTGGGAAATTGAACAAATGTATCCTGCTTATGAAAACACATGTCTTAAATATATATGAGTATAGAGAGTAAAATCAAAGACTTTAGAACATATAAAGCGAATTCCAAAAGATATGAAAAAAAAAATTGAAGAATTTTCATCATTTCAGTATATTATAGAAAGTATATTTTAACTCCAATGGTACAGTAATGATTTGAAGAGTGGACAAAAAATGCTTCTTGTGACAAAATAAAATTGTTTTGAGCATGAAAATGAAATGCTAAAAAAACATCTTAAAAGATTGTAGGTACAAATTACGAGAAATAAAGAAATTTAAAATAATTGACACAAGAAAACAATGAAGAGTGAACACACTAAGGAAAAGTAAACTTACATACTTTGGGTACATTGTTAAAGAGATATAAGTAAAGTAAAGTTAGTCCCGAACCCATGACTGAGTATAGGGGAATTAGGGGTAGAGCCCTTATTATACTAGGCAT
>JAOYNN010226762.1:0-10599 GCA_025770095.1 Goniobranchus kuniei
AACCATCACCTAAGATGTACTTTTTAAGAGGTGTTATCAGCCTGTTCCTGGAGGTGATTTCTCATTTGAGTTTTTAACCACAATTAAATTAATAACATGGAGACCTTTTGCAAAATTTAACAAATGAAACTTGATATTTTTGCAAATAAAAGAATGTCTAACAAACCTAACATTTATCACAAATTAGCTCCTTTAAGGTTTTGAACAAATAAACATCCCTTTCAGTAATGTTTAATTTTTATTATACTTGTTATTGTATAACATGATCATCTGAGTTTACTTAAGTATTATGAAGAAGTGTATTGCTTCGGAAATACATATTCAAATTTACGGTTATAGGTGTTTAAAGTGGATCTAAGCCTTTCTAGTTTATAAATCACAATAAAAGATCCCCCCCTTCACCCCAGCCCCCCACACACACAAATTGCTTTTTGACTTAAAATAGATCTACATGTGAACTAGAAAAAGGGTCAGCTTATTACCTTTTCTCTCAACCAGAATTTTGCAGATGCTGAACAAGACTTTAGAAAAAACTTAGAAGTTAAAGATGAAAAGTTACAAGCTGTGTCTCATTTTCATGTGGGCATAGCACTACACTATAGAGGCAAAGTACGGGTACGGTTTCCTTTTATAGTTTAATAGTTTTATAAGGCATAATATTATGATAATACAATATGGCCTATAAATGTTTACTTGCATTACACATGTTCATCTTCCCAATGGTGTTTTTCAATAGATTGCACATAGGTCATATACATATGTTTTTATTTGAAATTTCATAATTGATATGGAGAACTAGATCTTACCTCTCTATGTAATATTCAATAAAACACGCCTTTCTAAAAACATAATTTTGCCATTGAAGAATTGTAGATTTTAGGTTTTAAAAGATGTGGATTTAAACATTTTGTTTGGCAACTTTATAAATTAAAATGAAAACAACAAAGAAAGAGGATGGGATGTATATCATGCTCAGTGTTTTGGGTTGTTGTTTTTTTTTGTAGCATAGATTTTTATTTAATCTGAAAAAGCAATTGATCCAATTTTAAAAAATGAAAGAAAATTTAAGACTATTTAAAGCTTTTGTATTACAGGATGCATTGGCAAAATGTTTGATACTAATGATCTCTCAAAATGAAGCCAAGCGAGTGAGATACATTTTAATTTGTGCTGACAATATTGTTTTGCAGCATGCAGTGGAGGTGTTTAAAGAAGTGTTGAAAAATCACCCAGATCATGTCGAAGCAAGTCTTAGTTTGGCTCAAGGTTTCAAGTATGTTGTAAAGACGTTATTCTGTTATGTTTACTCAGTCAAGTCATTCTTTATAGACCTTTCTTTTTCTTTTTTTTACGCTCTCAAGATGTTTTGATACACACACCATACCTCTTGTCATGAGGATTTAATATCCATTGCTCTATAAATAAAAAGCTGACACTTCAACACTAACTTATGTTTGGAAGAGCAAAAATGACAGATTTTGAGCACATGTTGTTATGGTTGCTATCCCTTTATATGAAAAGGCTAAAACATTCATTAAATGTTTTTTTCTTCCCCCTTATTTTCTACCAAGAATCTGGGAATTCTGTAATTCTGTGGACAGGTTTATTGTTGCAATTCTGTCAACTTTTAGTAAACACAGATCTTCATCTTTATATCCATTTTGATTATTTGGGTTTGGTAAAATATTATCTAAATAAATGTACATATATTATCTCATGAAATACCTTTAGTGAAAGAAAAGTCAAGAGCTGTTGCTTCAATTGAGGTTAATGATAGGCATAGGAATCTCAGATCAATGTTGCCTTACTAAATTAGTATTGTTTTTGTCTTTCAGAGAACTTGGGAATGTAAGAGCAGCCTTGAATAAGTTTAGCATAGTAATCAATTTAACTCCTAACAGTACAATGCCATATTTGCTGAGAGGAAGCATGATTTATGAAAGTGGAGACATGTTTTCTGCCATTTCAGATTTTGAGGTACAGTATGATATGTTTACCCATTTCATGAATGTAAAATTTTCCTGAATTTGTTTAATTTAAATTGATCTTACCTCATTTATCTACCTCCAGACATGTGGCTTTTAAGGCCTTTTTAATATGTTACAGCCCTTGCTTTATTCCAGGTTTTCAATCGTGCATTATTTCTTTCATTCTGTCCTGAGCTCCTCCATGTTTATTGGATTTCCTCTTTTCTGTCTTCCCTCCTGCATGTAGTGAATTTCCACACTCAACATCTTGTCAATGCTGTCCAGATAATGAAATTGAAGTTCTGAAAGATTTCAATTAGATCTAATTTATAAGGGAGAGTACAGCATATGTTGTAAAAAGAACTACAACTCAAAAACTCAAAGTTTGTATTGCTGATGAAGAGTGTCTTGCAGGGCTTACTGACTGGATATTATTTGATCCCCTGGCAAGACCTTGGCACCATCTCAAATATCTGGCGTGTATACAATGGAAAAGTTCTTGGCACCTTAAAAAAAATTAAGTGTTGAAATTTATAGTTTGCTAAAAAATTCATATCAATATATTCAATGGCCCTTTACAATTCAAAACCCAAAACTAAAAGTAAACCATTAAAATTATCATTATGAATTTACCATTGCAAGTAGAAGACTCAACATTTGGTCCTGTATTTGCAAATGTTTAGAAAAGAATATTGTTAAGATTTATACCAAACCTAAGAAAACAAATACAAAAACCTTTACAGGTTTATAGAAAACCTCTATTTCCCACCAAAACATTTTTAAAAATATTCTGTCTTCAGATGCCTCTTAAACAAATCTAGAGTCTGAGTGTTTCCAATAAATTCTGAGAGACTCTTCCAAACTGACTTAGCTGCATGATAAAAAGCGCAATCTGCAAATTTGGACTTTGGGATCATCTGTTTTAGTGTCACTTGTTAGGAAGAATGAAGAGTGCGAGGTGGCATGTACTCAGACACTAATAACAACAAGCAGGTGCCAAATCATGAAGACATTTGAAAACAAGACACGCCACCTTGAAATCTTCCCTCCGTTTACACAATCAATCTGATAAGATAGTTGATACCTATAACTCTGTACCATTTAGGCCTGAGTTGAGAGGGGCAAGCAAATAAAATGCCTTACGTAAGAAATACATTGGGACATATGGTCAAGGACCAGATTGCGTAAGGTGGATATAGGATCCCCCCTTGTCATCCTTTTCAAATCTTGTTGAAAATTTATTCTATTGTGTGACTAAGGTTGTAAAGATCTGTATTTCAGTCACTAACACTCCCAGTATTACACCTTGGTCTTCGTTAGCTTTATTGTTAAAATCAAAGATTATAAATGTGTGCATTTCAGAGATTATCCATGTAGTTAGGTTTGGATCTTAAGTAAGAGATTCTAGATTGAGGTGGTTTGGTCTCACTCAGAGGAAAGATACTATATTTTTCAGAGAACTCTACAGATGTTTCGTCCATGTAAGAAGAAAAGAGGGAGACTTAAGTATAGGTTTATGGATGGAATTAATGAAGATATGATGGGTGTTGATGAGAGCAAGAAGGATGCGTTGCATAGGACTATTTGGAGACAGAAGATCCACTGTTGTGAACACTGACGAAGTAAACCGAAAGAAGAAGTTAAAATCAAGTTCCAGTGGTTAGGCAACTTGCAATGCTCCAACCTTTTATGGTGAAAACATGAAGATAAAGGTTATAATGATTTACAACAAGGCATTTATTATCAGATGTAAATGCTTATTTTCTTACTCCTCAGAAATGTCTTAAGATTGATCCCAGGAATGCAAACTGCTTGTACTTAAAGGGCATCTCAAATGTTTCACAAGGCAAATTTTATGAAGGGGTTAAGGATTCTACAAAGGTAAAATGCTGTTGAAATATTCACTCTTAGAACCATTATGTAGGAAGTGTAATTAAGTCCTCATGTTTTGAGATGGATTGACATTTTTATAGATTGTTGTACTGAACAATGTAAGAAAGAAAGGACATGCCATTCATAGAGAAGCTTGCATTGTTCTGTTTTCCGTTATATTTTCTCTGGAGAATTTCCATGAAAAGCACTGTGAAGGACTTTTTGTTTGACTTCATATTGTGTATACCTCTTGACTTAAAGCAAACTTTTATAGAATATACAGTTGCTGCAGTATTTTAAACCAGCAGTCATTAGTTCTGCACTACCACCTATTTTTCACCCTCATTGAAAGTAAAATTGTTATCGCATGTGCAAATCAATTTCTGACAATTATTTAACCATTTTATGATGAGGAGGGCAAAAAATAATATTTTGAAATCTTGTAAGTTTTTTTTGCAAATGTTTATCGATGATACTGCCTAAATAAAGCATGGCACTCACAGGAGGATAATTCAGTGTGATGTCAATATGGGTATGTTGTCCCTGGGCATTGATGCAGGCTTGGCATTGCCATCATATGCTATTGTAAAGCCTCTGGAAGAACTCTTGGGGAATATTGTTTCATTCCATAATGAGTATGTGCTCTAATTTGTGTTGGCGTACACTTTTGCCCAGCTGATCACAAGTGTGTTCAACAGGGTTTGTATATGGTGAATCGGCTGGACAATCCAAAACATGAAAATGTTGGTGGGCTAAGAAATTCCTTGTAAATGTTCGTGGTGTTGGGTGAAGCATTGTCATGCTGGGAGAAACGAAGTTCATTATGGGTGTCAAACAATGACACAACAATGTGTTGCAAAACTTCCTCCGCGTAAATGTTGTGGTTACATTTCATCACAACACATAGAGTGGGCTTCTGTCATTGTGCCAGAATCCTCACTAAACATATGTATGCTTCCTCCTCCATATCTGTTATGTTGAATGATGCATGCATCAGCATATTGTTCCGTAGGGTGACGCCAGACTCTAAGATGAAGATCAGCATGCACTAAATTGAACTGATTTACATCTGAAAAGAGGGTAGATCCCAATTCTTCTCTCAGACAACAATTAAGAAAATAATGGCTCTTAAAAACTGTAAATTGCCCTTTCTGTTTCATCAATTGAATTAATTGTGTTGTGAATTACATTTCAATCAGGTGAATAGGACTAAGGCTAGGTGTAAAAATGTTGATTTGCACATGATAAGTGTGAACTATAAACTAGTGTGTACAATATAATTGCAATGAACTGAAATAAACAACGATCGCCTAACAAATGCCGGTGTTAAACTTGCTTACTTTTTTTATGTTATCGGTCTCAACAAAGGTCATAAAAGTGGTGCGGAATTAATAATTTTGGGTATAATTGCATAGTCACTGAATTCAGAATTTAATAAACAGAAGAGAAAAAGCAGGCACAATTAGGTTAGGCCACACTTCTAGCCGCGGTTCCAGCTCGCTAATGAGCATTAAAGCTCAGGTGTCCACACCACTAGCTGCATTTCAAGCTACTACTAGCTATTGCTTTTATACAACTTGCTTTCACAAGACTCAATGGATTCCCCACCGTGCTTGATTTGCATTGCCTTGCCTTGCTGCCTTGCGAATGGAAAATGCATCACACAAAAAGATATTCATGATTTCTTTAATTATTGCAGAAAACCACATTCTGCTTGGATCTTGGCTTAATTTTTGGGTCACTCGTTTCAAAAATGCCATCAGATTTTGGATCCAATCAATCCCCATGGAGATATTGGCAGTGGAAATAACTATCTAGTTAGGCCCAGCGACGTCTCACATCCTGCCTCGTTGGTGAACGCTTTTCAGCACATGGGGTCTTTCGGGTCACATCGACCCAGTCACGTCAAAGCCTAAGCTTTGAGCGGTGATAAATGGCAAGACATTAACCACGGCTCAAAGCTTGAAGTGGACACTTCCATTCACTCAAGGCAATCTTTACCATACCTTAGGGAAAGCACAGCTCAAAGCCCAGCTCAAAGCTTGACATGTGGACGCACCCTTAGAATCCTTCATGGTTAGAATAGTATGTAAATAGAATCCCGATAATGCCCGACAGATTTATTATTCCATGTCTATTTTGTGACATAATAAGATAATGATGATATAGATAATCATACTAAAGTAGTGCTATAATGGAGGTAACTTTTGAGTCAGTTATCATACAAATTTCTATAACAGAGGGACAAAATTCTGAAAATTGAGAATATTGTTCGTTCACATCTCATCTCCAACATGTAATTAAAACCTCTGTAGCTTTTATGATCTACCACTTTAAAGGAAAGACTTCTTGATGCCAATTCTGGATTCACCATTTTAAAACCTCTATTAAAAATCGGAGTGGATATTAATCTGAACAAAATACATTCAAATTCAAAGCTCTCTCAATGAGGAAAATGCCACTATACTATAATCAGTTTTTGATTTGCAGTATGATTAGATATCACTCATACAAATCGATATATGGTAAGTGCTAGTAATGCGCTAGCCTTTACGCACTTAAACTATTGTCATAAACCTTCTCAAAGTTCATCTGTAAAACCAAAAGTATTATGTAATCAACAAAGGCCTAATTGTCATTAGCAATAATCCATTTAAGCCTAAATGTGCATTTAATCATACTAATAATTTGTCTATTTTGTAAGATACATCAGCAATAGGAAATTGCCTGGATTTTACATTGTGAAACAAATTCTAAATGCTTTGTCCTATAGGGGATGAAATATAAAAAAAAAAACAGTTTTTATTAATGCCACAGAAACTAATGAGGAGCACTGGATCTATGGGCCTTAGTGGCTGGGAAGGAAATGCAATTGATTATGAGAAAAAATTCTTAACCGAACAGTGGCCTGAAAATGTCTGAGATAGAGCCATGCATTTTGCTATGATGCTAGAAGGTTTTCAGTGATGTCATTTCATATTTCTATTCAAGGTTATGGTCAGCAACATCCCATCAGTAAGAGCCTCTCCGGAATTCATTAAAGCCCATTATTTACGAGGTTGGTAAGGCCAAATGTCCTTTAGTTTTAAGCAGTTTGAATAAAGTAATTTATTTGAGAAAGATTTGCAGGCTGTACTGTGATTATCTATAACATCTATTGTTTGGCATATATCACTTGTATACAAGGTGGATGGCAGCATTCCATGTCATTGTCTTTACAATTCACTGTGGAGAGTGCATGGTTGTTGTTGTGGTCCTTGTCACCAATGTTGCATTAGTCAATAAGCAATGGGAGACAAATGGCTCTGCTCTACAGTGTTTGTGTACAATTGTTATCACATAATGTAGAAGTTATCTTTTTAGTAGTATATTTCGAGATAGAGACATACAAGGAGTGAATTTATGTACTGTACATTAGTAGTAGATGAAACATTCATGACAGTTGGAACAGTAAGATATTAATTAGATGATGCATCTTCACAGTATAGTCACGGACATAACTAACAGTTAACAACAGAAGAAAGGGGGTAAACCAATACATAATATTATGATTAATTGTAATTAGTACATTCGGCCTACACTGCTTATTAGGCTGTAAATTATTGAAACAAACTGTGGTTTTAGAGATACCGCAACAGAGACAGTCCCATTTGGGGCTTTTCTAAAATCATATTTTGTCTCTATCATTTTATTGTTAATACAAACCCAAGGCCTCTCCTTTTTTTTTTTAAGTATATACCATTGATATTGTCCCTAACTTTTATATCCTAAAAGATTTTTTGTAGTATCTCCCTTCCTCTGAATTGCTGATGCCCTTGTTTAAGGCATGGTGTTCTCATTGAAATTAGAAAAAGCTTATTTTTAACCATATAAACTACAGTAAAACCTCGTAATACCGCCAACTTTGGGACATCAGCTAACTCGGCAGTATAATGAGTTTGGCAGTAAAACGAAAAGTGTACTGACATACAAAGTAATGCATAGGATAGCGCCTCCTCCCCCCCTCCCCCTCCCCCGTGATGAATGATGTCAACAATGCCATGCTGCACACACATATAAACACAAATACAGTGCATTTAAGTCTCATCTAAAGGTGTGTTTGTGGTGATTTTTGTGTTATTTTTTGTAGTTTTTTAAAGACTATTAGGCCTATGTGTTAACTTTATCGCGATCAGACGGACAGATGAGATTTGTTTTTCCTCCATTGTGGTAGACTTATGCAGACTAACCCAATGCAACAATGTCAAAGTGGGCCTACACGCAACGATAAGTTAAAATCTATCTCTATGTATGTTGCTGGTTTACTGGTCTAGCCTATGCTTTATTGATGCTTGATGATTCTGATTCCAATACATCATATACATCTTTTATGCCTGTTAAATCAACACCCCCACCATCATTACCTGTCATGAAGAATAGATGGTTGAGTCTATATGTTATACTCCAGTGGCATTCTATACTAAAACCATGTGCACTGGTCAACACATAGAATATAATAGTCAAGCCGTTTTGCATGTCGTCTGGTCCAAGGTACTGGAAAGTAGGAGGCGAGGTGGGAACAGTTGAATCTATTGAATGTATTTTGTCTTCCTTTCGTGTCAGAATGACAGTAAAGTGCTGTTCCCTTACCAGTGCCACTTGCCACAACCTGACAATGTAGTCATGTCCATCATTCGCATCACCGCCTTGTTTTGCTAATGACCCAAATCTGGCAATGCAAAGCGCATGTAATAGGCCTAGTGACACAGTAGACCTGAGCTAGTGGGCCTTTTTTACTGCCTCTAGATCTAGACCTAGATCTAGTTCGATGATACACAAAGTCTCCAGCAATATTATTCAGTGTTCTCATGTATTGAATTGCACAAGTCTATAATGGCATTGGTTACAAAGTCGTAGTAATAGTGAATAGGGCCACTGGCATTGTAAGACATCTATCTTTTGGGTTTGCAGTATAATGGGATGTATTTTACTATAAAACTATGAGGGCCGTTCCAGATTCACTCATGCGGTGGCCGTATAAAACACATCCTCATTACTTTTGCATGGCAGCCGTTCTGTTCAAGGCGAAAGTTGGCAGTATAACGGAGGGCGGTATAATGAGGTTTTACTGTAATTTTATTGTTTTCTCTATGGCCTTCCAATGCTACCAAATATTTATGCCTTATTGAACAAAAATTCCTTTTGACAGAATATGCAAGATATATCCATACCCAACTTGACAATCCAATATCATCCCTTCAACCTGATGTAGATTTCAGTCCTGACTATCTAGACAACTGGGTGAAATTGAAGCCATTTGATTTCAAGGTAATAACTTCTCACAACTCATTTCTCATACTAAATAATGGTTTTATATATAGTACATTGCTTTAGTCTCCCCATGCGGGCTACATTATTATGGGCCCTATTGGTACTCCTTTATTTGTGAATGCATATATTACATTCAAAAGGTGTCTTAGCCTTTTAACATAATCTTTTGAGTCAATATTAACAAAATCAACATCCCTTCTTTTTCCTTGCTTTTTTCCTATGTGGTGTATAATCTGTCACACATTTTCATTAAATTGGATGGCTGGTAGGAGAAATGGTGTGGTTAGTTTCTTTCTTTATTATTCTATCTGTAGCCCTCTGTTTATTTGTCTCTGACATTTTGTTTTATAAAATGTCTACATCTGTTATCTAGAGCTAAGTGGAAATAGTATCTCACTCCAATCTCATTTCGGTAGAAGGCTGATCACAAGATTGAAACACCATAGACATTTATTTCTTGATTAGGATTTTGGTTGAATACTTACAGTACATCCACTAGAATCTAGATCTAGATCAAAATCAAAACTAGATCTAATCTAGGTACTTTGATCAAGCCTCCATCCGAATAGAATTTGTGTAATCAATATCTAGATTAAGTTTCACAATGAGCCCTCCACATAAAGAAAATAATAACAATTGGATGTAGATATAGATAAAATCTAGATTTACATGTTAGTGTTTCTGTGTTGTGGTCAACTTTTTACCCTAAATGAGATAAGAATGAGATCTTAGTTTAATTTAGTTTCAGATAAATAGATCTAAGCAGACTAAACACAACAACACACAAAAAGGTAAATAAATAGTACAAATAGAATGATGGAACGGAAAAAGCTAACCAACCCAGAGTATTTGCCAGACACCAAATGTTTACGGGAAAGTGAGGGAATATACACCAAAAAGAAAGAAAAAAGAACAGAAAAAGTTGTACTGATTGTATCATACACTAATTGACCTGAAAGATTGTGTGGTGAAGATGCCCATTGAATATATTTCATGTACATACAAATAAGTTGTCTTAATAGGTGTGTGACAATACGGCTTATAGTCCCTATGTGAACTTGGAAATACACATAGATAGATATTGTGTAATGAATAACTAGGTTTGAAGTTTGCCAAAGTAAAATAAATAAATAAATAATGCCCTATATAGGGGTATCGAGTAAATATAGATTAAGTGATATTTTTTTCTGTTACGATTTTTCCTATCTCTTCAAATTTGTTGGATTCATTATATGTATGTCATCCTTTGCATTTGATGATTCAATTTTTTTAAATAGAATTTTCCAGACAATCTTGACAATGTCGAGTTTTAAAATATTTTAATAATTAGTTAAATATACTTTCACCAAAATTATTGAAGAAGAAAATTGTATTAAGAATCTTTGTTTGTTTTTTGTTTGTTTGGTTATCTAAATACTTTTCTTATCAATTACAACTAAATTTTGACTTC
>JAOYNN010226873.1:0-10598 GCA_025770095.1 Goniobranchus kuniei
ATTGAAAACATCCCTCTTAGGATCCACCTCTCCAATCAGGCCTCCATCTTTTAACCTGCTTTTTTTTTTAATTGGGCTCCTTGCAAAATCATAAGTTTTAAGCAATTTCTCATCCATTGTCCAGGTCTAATACAAGTAGAAACCCTTGTCGGATGAGAAGGCGAATGGCACCTCAAAATAAACCTTTATTATGGATTCATTGTCTTACAAGACATGTTCACACCATGAGAGGTAAGTTGACTAAATTATAGAGCAGGCACCACCTTATGTTAATGAACAGTTCAGAACATGGATAGCTTTGTCTTCAAGGTTGATAATGACAATTTTATTAAGGATCACCATGTACACTCTCCTCATACATGTCATCCTGTGATACAACTCCTATTTATAATAGATGGCACAGACTTATGATGATGGGAAAGGAGAATGGAGAAAAGCTAAACAGGCCATCATCATGCTTTGTCTTGTGTTAGGTGTTTATATGACTTGCTATCACAGTGAATTTATTGGTTGATTCATAGCTAATCATCATTTTGCTTTCTACACAATGAAGGGTTAGCCCATATAATTTTTTATTGTCAGTCCACTTCATGTAGAATGCCCTTCGCCTTACTTTGCTAACACTTGCTAGCCCATCAGGAAGACATGAAAATTATAAATAAAAACTAAACCCCTGAAAATACGTAGATTAAGACACAACGTGGACAACAAGTAGAAATTGGAGATTTTTAAAGAGATTCTGTCCCATGAAAGAAATGGAAAAGTGAACTCCACAAAGATTGGGAAAAAAATTTGAAATTGACAGGACAACTGTCACTAGAATTTCATAGATTCCTGAGACATTGAAAGAAATTATGGATCAGCACTCAATATATTCCAAATAATGTACTGTACCTTTACAGGAATATTTCCCTTTCAATATTGCATGTTCGCCCTATAACCCTTCCCACTAATGACTTGTTTCTCTTGTCTCTTGAACATTGGGTTATTAGCCAGTTACTACTGTCTTTCTAAAGAAATTGAATAAAATATCTTAAATGAATTTACTCATGGGCCTTCATTTTTCATTTTGTTGGATAAGTAGAGAGTGAAGATACAAATAATTTCAAATCAATTTGTTTTTGATATGAAAAGCTTTAATGTCAATCCTTACTCTCATTTAAACCCCTAAGAAGAAAACGTTTTGTTTACAACATGATAGTTTCTATAAACAAAAAAATAAATAAAATGACTGAAAAAATCATTCACTGAACCTACAGGTAAGTAGAATTTATGAATGCCAGAATTATCCTTCTGTCTGCTGCCTGGAGACTGGTTTGCAGTTTTGCCTGTTGATAGGTAAATTTTCACATAGATATAAATCAGTCTAAAATTATAACATTGAAGCATGAGATTCTCTTCAAACTAAAGATAGGAGATTTTATTGGTCTAGAAACTCGTTTGCCCATTATAGTCCTAATGATGATCACAGATATTAATTAAAGGCACAGAATTGAATTTAAAAAAGATAGCTTGTGATATCCTGTAACAGATTTTTTGTCACTGTCAAAAGAATATTCTTTTACATAATATTAAAAAAAGACAAGAATTCCCTCTATAACCTGACTTTCATTTTGACTATCACCTTCAGAAAGACATTTTACTGCAGATACCTTTAAACACTGCAGATGGTGAAAATGAATCCAGAATCTCTACGTCAACGTCATATTCAGTACATAATTGAGAAATCTATTAAAGAGCAAAGCTGTAAAAGAGGAATTCATAATATTGTACTGACCGCCTAAGACCCCAATCCTGGGGAAAATGGAAAAGTGGAGTTGACATACTGGCATGTTGATGTTAGGTGGACTGGGAAGTTCAGCATGGGAGTTCACACAGAAAGTAATAAATTAATTGTTTCAAATAGCTCTCAGGCAAATAAAAAGAATCTTTGCCATTCATAACCATCACAATTACATTTGACAGACAAAAAGCCCTGAGAATGTGTGGCCATCGACCAATTTAAAGGGAAGAAAATGCTTTCACCCTGTCAATCCCAAAACACCTCATTGCTGTGCAATGTAATAATAAGGCTAGAAGAAAGGTATTTCACAGGCTTCATCTGAAGCAGTAACAGGTCCATCCCATTCAAACTGCCAATTATAAAACAAATCAATGAAAATTTATCTAAGGTCTTCTGTGGAATAAATGAAGCATGGTCATGCTGGTTTAGAGTCTACCTCTTGACACTGTCACAACTTGGCAGGAAAGAACGATGGACCCCAGACATGATCTATGAGTGACCATTGTTCTCTTTGTTTAGGCTAGACACTGGCGGCATCTTCTAGTCGCACCATAACAAGATAGTGGTGACAGAGAGACACTTAGCTGTACCCAAGTGGCCAGCAACAACCTGATTATCATTTTGACCATAACAAAAACTGAACTGTAAGAGAAAAAAGTGCTCATGTTTCACATAATAGGGTTGAAAAAGACTCATCTTTCTGAAAAAAAAGGGAGATGGTGAGTGTTATGTAAGGGGGTAAATATGTACATATAACATTCAGTTTCCCATTAAAAACATGGATCTTAGGCAAAGGTAGTGGAATCTTAGGTGGTCATTGCTGTATCATGAATTCATGAACATTTACCATCAGGAGAACAGCTTAGATCAAGAATAAGACAATGATCTTTTTGATAATCTTGGCTTTTGTCATAATCAGCAGTTGAAGCAATCTCCTTGCTGAAGTATGGCAGTGAATTTGTGTTTGCCATGCCTTTTACATCACGAGCACACCAATCACTATCCGAATAATATCTGGTTGGGGTTAGGTGTCTTGGAAAATATTGTGATTCTTGCTTACGAATACTTTCAGGACTTTTATTATTAATGTTGTTATTAGTCTCTGAGAGTATCTGCCAACTTGGTGAGGCATTGAATTTATCATGAGACTTGGTACATTTTAGTTGAGAGAGGTTGGAGCAGGATGGGTCATCTACATTAGTAAAAGAAACTTTTTTGAGAACCAAAGTTTCAGCTTCAGGACTCCTTTGCCCTTTGGAAGGGTAAGTCACCTTATCTAACAGATTTAGTTTACTTTCCATTTCAGGATCACAGAAAAACGGATCATGAACAGCATTTTCTGCACAATCGGCTGAAGCCTTTTTACAAATGGACTCTTCTTTTTCTTCATCCTTTAAAAAGTTGTTTTTATTTAAGTACGATTGAGTCCTTTTATTTTTCAAGACAAATTTGTCTTGCTTTGGAGGCTTATGAGATTTGTGTACATCATCACAGGGATTGCTCGGATCATTCTGCAACCAGGAGTCATTTACATCTTTCATTGGCCATGAAATAGAATCCCCTTTGGCAAAACCATCAGAAAATGAATGCTCATCCAGACAAGTTTGTTTTTGAGTAGGAGACGGCAAAGCTTGTAAAGTCTCAAAGCTACACATTTCTTGAGATCTCTGAGTGTAACAAGCATCAGGAAAACAAACCTTTTCTTTTTCTTTATCATTCTGTTTGTCCTTGACATCATCCTCATCGCTGCTGATACAATACACTGGACGATGTTTTCTTCTTTTTATTTTGTCTTGAATTATTCTAAGCTTTTCATTCACCCATTCATCACTTTCAATATTTTCAGAATCACAACAAACTTGGACCTCTTGACTTTGGACTTTCTGGAAAACAAAATTTTCTTTCTCTGTGTCCATTTCTGTAGATTTATCCACAGAGAGACGCTGGCACACTTTATTTTTATCATATTGGAAATCAAACGCTGCATTTAGTTGTTTTACTGTAGTGTCTGCTACAATAACATCCTCATCATCGCATTCAAATTTCTTTCTTATCTCTTCACCTTCACTCTCATCAGGTTCTTTCAATTCCCTTGATTCTTTCTCAATTTTAACTCTACCCTCAAACAAGGAGATAAGTTTTGAAGTGAGATTTTGTTCAGCTTTCTGATCCTCTACCTTTTCACTGGAATCTAAGTTCAAACAGGTCTGATATGCATTGAGCTCCCCAGTCCCTCTACATTTGGATCGATGTTCAATATGGGATGTCAGTTTTGCATCACTAAAAGTTTCCCTTTCCTTAGCAACCGTTAACATATCTGTTTCATATGATGGATATGCAGCTGACTGCAACAAGTCCCTACTCCACTTAATTCCTCTTTTCTTAGGCTTGACGACAGCTGGGGGAGGGAGGCCGCAAGGCAATGCATTTTTGCATTTGCATTTGCATTTTTCACTTGGCTCATTGGAGAGGATGTCTGTTCTAGTTGTTTGGGACTGATCATCATTATTGACATAGCTATCTAGATATTTTTTAGTTTTATCCCCACTTGGATCTGTTGAGAAGATAGGTAGAACAGCTATTTGAGACTGATCATCATTATTGACATGGCTATCCACATATGTTTTAGTTTTAGCCTCATTTGGTTCTTTTGGGAAGATAGTTGGAACAGATGTTTGGGAATAATCATCATGATTGGTATGGCTGTTTAGGTTTTCTTTGTTTCCTACACTTTCATGCTGGTCCTTCATCCCATTATTAAAATCATCATCAATATAGAATTCTTGAAATTCAAATTCGCAAATTGAAGAAGTCTGAAAGGGAAAAAAGTCAATATTTATTGTTAAAAGAAGGAAAATTATTCAAGTTTTAAAAAAATATAGACATGATTAAAAAAAAAAAAAAGGGATACAAAGTAAGACATTATTTTAAAAAAATTTTTATATCAATGAATCAATGAAATGTGAGAACTACAGAACATCAATGATTTACTCTTCAATAACTGATTAAAATGGCAACAAAGGCTGAATGTATATTTTTCTTACACTGAAATAAGAACTGATCATGTCAATATGAAGGGCTTTATAAATAAACAACTGGAGACTTGCATAACCAATATCTCAACCATGCTACAAGTACATTAATTTCTGTGGTTTGATGACAGAACTCCAGTAAACACTATGAGATTAACAAAAGACAGTTAGATATATTAACATACCAGTTGTTGTAATATATAACTGACAAACAACAATAAAGTAAATAGTCCATTTTCATATCATATCAAATCAATGAGAATCATCAACCAACCTGGCCACTTCCAGTTTCTTGGAAAAGCTCAGAGGTTTTCAAATTCAATGGATGGTAATCTCCATCCAAGTAAAAATCTTCACTGTCTTCCTTACAGATTTCCTCATCAAATTCCATGGAGGAATGAGTGAAATCTGCAGTAAAATGAAAACAGAAAAAAAAAATCAAATAAAAAGTTAGATGTAAAGATGGACAATATAGGGTCGCAAAATGACAAAAAGACCTTCATGCTGATAGTGATGTGGATAAAGAAAGCAGGAAAGTCCTGTAATTCAGTGGAGAAATTAGCAGCTGACATAAAAGAATGGAGAACTATGTGGGAGATGTGCTGTTAAAGAGCAGGCCAGAGAAAGAAAAACAAGTGAAAAGAGAAAGAATTATATTTTAAGAGAACTCAATCAAAATTTATAAGAACTACCTTCTTCCTTAGGTAGCAATAAATGTGTTCAAAGATGTCCCCAATATCATGAGTCTGCTGTATTGGTTTAGAAATTTATGAAAACATTCTTTTTTTGGTCAATGAAAGAAAAACTTCAAATAAAGCTGTATTTATCGGAGCAATTTTATTGTTATATTTCAGAGGTGTGAGGAGAGGAAAATTTAACATGTTTAACCTTAAATGATGAAATCATTGAGCAAGTTAAATCTTTTTACATTTCAGAAGACCTGAGTTTGGAAGAAAATTCTTTATCTATCTATAAAAAGCTCAACAGAAGCTCTGTTTTCTGATACAGCTCAAACACTTCAATTTAATTTCAAACAGGAGATACTAGTTTCTTTTTACACATCAATCATTGAAAGTGTTCTTACTTTTGGAAGTGCAATTTGGTTTGGTAATACAACATTACAACAAACATTAAAGCTTGACAGGATAAGAAAAACAGCTGAATGCAATATTCCCATTGAGTTACCCATTCCAAAGGAGCTCTATGCAAAAAAATTTCATCATTTGGTCGAAATGTTTCCTTCTGGGAAAAGATATTGAAGTTTAAAATCCAAAACAGATCGCATGAAGAATAGTTTATTATTTGGTCAAAACTGTTCCTTCTGGGAAAAGATAAAGACGTTTAAAATCCAAAAAAGATTGCATGAAGAATAATTTATTTCACATGGCTGTCCAAACAATGAAGACACCTGAGTTTGCTAAGAAATAAAGTACATTATATTATCTTCTTTGACTGCAGCCATGTCATTGACATGTTTCTTGGAATGGTGAGCTGTTGTGAGTGGATAAGTATTTGGCTAAGGTGTGTGATTGCTCAATGCACTAGACATTATATATTAAATAACTGTGAATCATTTTTTGTCCAAGTCTTTGTGTATGTACAGCACCAATCCAATTTCCAACGTATGCCTGTATATTATATTATATTATATTATTATATTCCAGGTAATGCTCTAGTTTTCTTTCATCTTATAATTATCACTGATTCTGAATATAAGGACAAAAGTTAAATCATAATGTGATCACATTGATACAAAATCTGTATCTGCTGTAAATGTTGTTGCCGATCACTGCAACAATAATCAGGAGTGCTGAAAAGGTATAGAAACTTACCCTCAGTTTGGTTTCCACTCCCTTGCACAACAACTTTTCTCCTTATGTCTTCCAGCTTTGAATCAACCCAACAAGAAATGGGATCCACATTTGCCTTGAGTGCTTTCTCTTCCTCTACAGTCTCATCTTTAAGAAAAAGAATGCAATGAATCACATGTTGTGAGATTTAAGAGCTTTGGTCGTAGCAAAGCCAAATGCATCTGATAAGGATGATCTCAGGGCTCTCAATCTTATGCCAAGTCATTTCTGTATGCTAAAAACTTTTGATTACAGTTTATAACACAGTGCATGCCAGCAGTGGGAGCTTTGCTTAAACAAAATCTCTGCTTAAATTAATAAATGGAATGATTTCTTGGGAACAGAATTCTTTCTACATAATAGTCACAGGTTAAATAGAGTGGTCTGCCACTTTAAGGGAATGAAAAACAGGAAATTGTCAAAAATTGACTCCCAGAACTGAAAAAAAAATTGCTATGAAAGCAAGTTTCCGTCTAGAAAAAGATGCATTCCAGAACTTAATTAAGTCGGATTGATTATACCACGTAGAGGTTTCAACAAAAGACATCATCACTTAGAAGTTAGATAGAAATTGGGGGTTGTCAAGGCACAATAGGCCTGGTTACATGGTTAACTCTTTGAGGACCAGATTTTGTTTAGTTTTTTATTTACCAGATGGTTTTTTTTAATGGTTGAAAACATTTTCCACATCCCCAACTTCAACATCGATTTCAAGAACTATTTACATATAAAACCCATATAAATTATACATTTATGAAAAGATGTAGTCATAAACTTCCTTATCAAAAAGTTATAGCAGGCAAAGAAGATATGTCACTTTCTGTCTCCTATCCGATATATCGGATAATGTTCTGGAAGGCAGTGCACTTAGATCCAATATACCGGATAATGGTCCACATCCAAATAAGCCAGCATAATTCTTAACTTGTATGCAGATTGATAAGGTAGTGGCAAACACTGCCAGGCCACCTATGCAAAGCAAGAGTATACACAGCAAACTCATTGCCACATGTCATCGCAGTGGACATTGAACGATCTGATAGGATGCAGGTCAAAATGTGCTTGACACAGGTCAGAGTCAATTTTGGCCAGGCTTATTGACTTGTAATCATGTGAAGACCTGGTGTGCAGGTCTTAATGGTGCAGATTCTTGCATGTTTGATCTAACAATTTTGATAATACTTTAGAAATTCTGCACTGACAAAGTAGTCAGTTAAAAGGAACGCTGCCATGGTTGAAATGATCCATAGGGAACAGTACTGTTCTGTTTAAGTGAAATGCACTGTACATAGTCAAAAAGTGAAATTTTTGCATAATAAACTACGAGGTCTATCCCAAAAGTAAGTTTCCTTTCCTTTTAGAACTAAAACGGCTTGTGATAGGCTAATGAAATTGTGCATATTTGTACAATAACTCTTTACAAAATTCCCTGTAATGTTTTGTGCACCAATGTTGAAAGCATCTGAAATTAGCTTCTTTTTCTTGTTGACTGTCAGATCATAATGGCTGACATGTTGAATGCTTAGGAGATAAAGAAATCATTCACAAGATATGACATCTGGGTAATCATAACATTTTCACTTCTTCTGGGTAAGTCAGCCCCTGAAATACTCACAGATCTTTTGACAGCTCTTGGAGACAATGCTCCATTCATCCAAACAACAAGAAAGTGGGATTCTGAGACTAAAAGATAATGTGCTGAGTGGAGAAACATTGATGAACCTCGCCAGAAAAAGCACTTTGAAAAAATGACTCTGAAGGTCATGCAGATGTTCTTTTCAAGACATCCAGTATAATTTTGCGATGGCCAGTTCCGGTCACCTCCATAATCAATGGCCAATTTTACAAAATGGTTCTTCAAGATAAATTGGGACCAGCAAACACAAAATAACGGCTTGGGATCCTGCAATATGGAGTCATCTTCCATCATGATAATGCACCTGTGCACACTGCCAGGATGGTCACCGAGTTGTTGGACCTGTACGATGGAATAATGCACATTATTCCCCAGATCTGGCCCCATATGACTTTTGGCTATTTCCAAAATTGAAAGAGCACATTCAGGAACAACGATTTGACTCCAAACGAAACATTATTTTTATAACACATGCAGCCATCAGACAACTGGACAAAGTCTCTTACGTCACTGCATTTGACGGCTGGTTGCGTAAAATTCAAAAGTGCATAGAAAATAGCAGTTGTTACATTGAATAGACCATAAAACAAAGGATTGTCATACAAGGTTTCATTCTTTTTGACCATTTTGTTTCTGAGTTATTGAGGAGGGAAACTTACTTTTGGGATGGACCTCGTACAAAGGAGATCACTGACTTTATTAATTTTCTGAAAGATTTATATTCTGTTGAATTTGTTAAAAATGCAAAATTTCGCATTATAAAAAACAAAAAAAAATTTAAAAAAAACCCCAAAAAACAAATAAATAATTAACAACAACTAAAAACAAGGAATAAAAGCAAACAAATTACAAAACTTAAAAAAAAAGACAACTAACAACTCATTATTCTCTTCAAGACTGTCACATTGATATTATGTACTTAGGTCATCATATCTTCTTCCCAAATGTACTGTGAAATTCATGATATTTATTTTATATTGTATTGTGTAAATGGAAACTATTCAATAAATTGCATAAAAAAATAAACCCAACAAACAAAAATAAACACAAAAAACACACACAAAAAAACACTTGGTAGTGTCAATCAAATAACTCAGTCTAGCTGAATCAGTAAGGATATATGCAGTCAAGGTCATTATGAGATGATAAGACATCGATACAGCCTGCTGCAATAAAATTCCTGTTATAAATCGCTCAAAGAATCTATGACAACACCATCGTCAAAACTTTATTTGAATAAGTGTTAATAACCTTACCCAAGGGTTAAATCACAACGTCCTCATTGGGAATTGAACTGCACCTAATATACTACCCAATGTGCCGCTTTGACCAATCGGAATGACTATTGAATTCAATGAATAACATTAGCATAACCTTTGACCCACCAGTGCCAAATGTCAAATACCTGCATTCTTTGATTGATAAAAGGTCCCTCTGTACCAATGGTGTAACTTTCCCTTAGCCATTTGATTCCCTGTTCTAGACAGTCAGCGTTGTAGCAGTCCACTCCAAAATTGTAGCACATGTTACTCAAACAGGGACTCTGAGGAATATAGCGTTTGGACAAGATGAAAAGGTGAACACAAATCACACATTTCAATCTTTTAAGCGGACATAAGATGATTCTTAAGCACCTAATCTTTAACTTACATACATTGACAGCCCATAATTTTCATTCAATCCCAAAATATGTCCTTAGAAGCCAGAACTCTACTCTCTGTCTATGCTATGAAGTGAATTGTTTTAGCATCTTTTTTAAAGCCATTTTTACACTGCCTTGCATCATGCCAGACTAAAAATCTAAAAAACTGTTAAGTCTGTGGCCATGATATTTAGCATGCTGATTTAGGAAAAAATGGGGGAAATTATCTATTTCATCAGTGAATTCACAAACTGGCCATCAGCAAATTTGTTTTATTACAGGGGGCCAGTTTGTGAATTAAACTGACGATTTCGTGTTTCAATGTAAGTATTTTAGCAGTTTCTTTGTGCATTTCTGTGAAAGAAAATGAATTCTTGGTTGACAGTTTCAGACGATGATATTTAAAAAATTTGTAAAAACTTTTTCACATCAAATTGAAAGGCAAACAAATAGCCTGGTACCCTCATTTATGTTTAAACTAAGTATATTAAACCTCTTGAGGTTTTTGTCTACCAAAAGGTAGACAGTAAACTAATGCACTCTAAAATAAATGAGGTGAGTGGAAAGAACATCAAATACAGCAACCCTGGCTGCATCAAGTCAAAAGATGGAACAATGCTAATGGAAAAGGAGGAAATATTAAATAGATGGTCAG
>JAOYNN010226984.1:0-10598 GCA_025770095.1 Goniobranchus kuniei
CCCCCCCCCCCCCCCCCCCCCCCCCCTCAAGTGTGACGTCAACGTCTGTAGTTGTGCATCTCGATTTGCAAGTTCTTATCAGACATCGCCAGCTGGTGCTATCCTTTCCTTTTTTGTCAACTTGAAATCTGTATCTGTTGAACATGATGACATTCTGGTCCGTTGACGTGGTGTAATAGCCGAACTCCATGTTTGGGTCTCAATGGTGTCCTTCCAATCAAAAGTACGATGTTTAGACCCAAAGTGTGCTGATTAATCAAACCCAAAGAGTGCTGATTAAAAACTCATGAAAAGTAATTAGACAAAGAATATTGAAATATGATTCAGAACTCACCCCCGTTAACACAATGATTCATTTTTGCTTGAAACGTTATTGTACAAAAACATGTTCAAACCGGACTGCAGTGGGAATAGAACTGAAACATCGACAGTCATTTTGTCGACAAATCACATTCAACAAAAGGTTTTGACCCGACCACTAAAGAGTACTGATTAAAAACTCATGAAAAATAATTCGGCAAATAATATTGAAACATGCTTATTAAGAACTCATCCCGTTAAACAATAGTTCATTTTTGCTTGAACCTTCATCGTACAAAAACATGTGCAAAATGGACTACAGTGGAAATAGAATTGAAACATCGAAAGTCATTTTGTCGACGAATCACATTGAACACAAGATTCGACCCCGCCGCTAACAAGGCGTAATGGGTGTTATTTGGTGTACGTGCAATGGGAATACGTGTACCAGGATTATGCTTAATGGAAGCCCCAGTTGTGTCTTTTTACAGTCGTGCAATGGCTGTTCGACCAGACCATCGGTCAGATTAAATAAATGATAATGAAGCTTCCTTGGAAATTACAACGGCTTTAAATTGTTAACCATTTTCGTCCATTCCTTATTATGTGTGAGAGTTCATAATGTGTATGTGTATGTGTGCCTGTGTGTGTATAGGAATGTTAGTCACGAGTAAATTGCCAAAGCCAAGTCGAAAGTGACGAAGGTAGGAACCCATGAGCAATTAAAGTCTGTATTTATATAGCGCTTCCCACCGTTCTACGAACAATCTCAAAGCGCTTTACAATATTTTATCCCCTAGCAGGCGTACCTCCTGGAGAGTATACGGTAAAGTGCTGCACGTTATGTGCAACAATACCAGCCTATTGCTAGGTACTCATTTAACACCTGAATCGAGTGAAGCAATTAGGGTAAATCTTTTAGGTTTCAGAAAAAAACCCACATGAAGTCGCAGGCGGGAATCGAATCTGGGACCTCCCGATCCCAAGCTGTCTCTTTTACCATTGAGCCGTCTGTGCCAATTAGTAGGAAAGTAAAGCACAAGCGAGTAGCCTTTTTAACCCAAGTCGAGGATGAGCGAAGTAAGGACTCATCGAACAAGGAAAGAGCTGGAGGTTGTAATTGATACAATATTCAAAGTAGATAACTGCCAAATAACAAAAGGTTATCGATACCAAGAGGAGAGACGGTGGGAGTTGGTTTAATTTGCTTAAAAGCCAATCTTCGAGCTTGAAGTTAACAATAGACTCCTATGTAGTCAATCTGCGAATGGGTTACGAAGATGTGGAGAAAACATATTGTTACACTCCACATAAGAATTAGCAAGACACACTTCTTATAGATCCATAAGCTCGCAAAATAAACGCTTTCATAAATATTTACATTAAACGATACCCTAGGTGATATATTGAGAGATATTACAAAGCATAATGTGATAATATGATTACACAGCAATGCTTACTTAAACATTTGGAAAAGATTGTGGCAGCACAAAAAGCCTAAAAATCCAATTATTAACAGCACTCATCTGGCCGTTGTTCTCTTATATTAGAATACCATGATAGCGAAGTGGACTATCAGACAAAATGATGAAAACAGACTAAACGCTGCAGAAATGTGGTTTCATCGACAGCTGCTACGAATTAGGCACACAGAACAACTAAAAATTTGCTCGAAGAGATAAGCACAGACCTACAATTAGCAAATACAATCAACAGACGAAAACTTAGATTATATTTAGGACATGCGATCAAGAATTAAAAATGCGATCTGATGAAGACTGTGACACAGGGGAAACTGGAGGGGAAAAGAAAGGAAGGCAGACGAGCAACTTCGTACATGGATAACATCAGGAAGAAGACAAACAATCCGCTGCATCCACCTACAGACTTGCAGAAGACGGAAAACGATGGCGACAGATTGTCAAGACAACAACGTTGCCAGCTACCGCCACAAGTGATGATGCTGACAAGTAACAAGTGATATGTATTCAACAACCTACTGATGTGCACACTTCTTTATATGTTGTTATGTTGAAAAATAAACATTGGGAAATATACTTTGTGTCATAATATTTTACTGCTTTATGATGCCTTTGTCAGCTTTATAGCTTCAAAAAGTAATCAACAGCGATCCGTTGGACTGAAAACGGCCAGTACAATTAAATATTAATTCGGCAATATTGTCTTCGATACAAAAAACAAAACAAAAGGAAGACTTCTAACATCACTTCCAGATACACTGAACGTATGCCTAAATAAGAACGACTCTTAAACCTATAACGGAAACAGAAAAAGACCTAGAAATTAATATTAGACATTGCACAAAACAGAAAATAGTGCCTTTTTTTTGTTATTAAGATCGAAGTAAAGAGAGCTGCCAAAACAGCCAGATGTATGGATTATGGTTACAAAAGGCAATCGGTAGATAGAATTGGATCTGGATCTAATCTGGACGGTTACGCTGAAATGACCAGAAGTGGCAC
Source organism: Goniobranchus kuniei (assembly GCA_025770095.1). Taxonomy (NCBI): domain Eukaryota; kingdom Metazoa; phylum Mollusca; class Gastropoda; order Nudibranchia; family Chromodorididae; genus Goniobranchus; species Goniobranchus kuniei. The sequence continues at coordinate 2,784 of JAOYNN010226984.1, forward strand.
AATGTCAGCGGTCTGATTTAGACAGAACGTTTCTATGAAGAAGAGATGTTTTGTTTCAAACATATCTAAGGATGTGGCGATTACAGTGGAATCATCGAGGGAATTCCAATTGTAATGGTCTGGATGAAAAGTTAATTTTTGTAGTTTTTTTGTATTTGACGTAGGTATGTTGTAGCAGCTCTTGTTATTTGTTGCGTATGACTGTACATTTATTGTACAATGTTTTCAACGATTTTGTCATTGAATTGATATGGTATGCTGCAGCGTTTTGGACGTTTTGATTCCAGGTAATCTTCCGGTGAAATAGCTGGAATCATTCCTTTACAATTTTACACATGAAGATCAGTCTTAGTTGTTTCCTTTGACTTTTGAGGTCAGGGAAACTTAGTTGTTTTGTTCGACTTTTGAGATCAGGGAACCTTAGTTGTTTCCTTCGACCTTAGGGAACCTTAGTTGTTTCCTTCGACCTTTGAGGTCAGGGAACCTTAGTTGTTTCCTTCGACCTTTGAGAGTTGTTTCCTTCGACCTTTGAGGTCAAGGAACCTTAGTTGTTTCTTTCGACTTTTGAGGTCAGGGAACCTTAGTTGTTTCCTTCGACCTTTGAGGTCAGGGAAGCTCTCTCTAGTTGTTTCCTTCGACCTTTGAGGTTAGGGAAGCTCCTCTCTTGTTGTTTCCTTCGATTTCTGAGGTCAGGGAATCTTAGTTGTTTCCTTCCCCTTTGAGGTCAGGGAACCTTAGACAAGCGGCTAATAGTAGCTCTGGTAACCCAAGTCTGAGCTCGCTCATTGGTAGTTATTTTTGGAACTTTTCTAGGCAGTGGTGATGAATGTCGCCAATGAAGTAAGGGCAACTAATATTGAAGCGCAATGTTTACACACAGTATCCCTGGTTAATTCTTTGTCTTATACCAGGAATTGCACTTCAATATTAGTTCAGCTTACTTCATTGGCGATATTCATCACCACCGCCTAGAAAAGTTCCAAACATAACTACCAATGAGCAAGCTCAGACTTGGGTTACCAGAGCTACTATTAGCCGCTTGTCAACCTTAGTTGTTTCCTTCGACCTTTGAGGGCAGGGAGCCTTAGTTGTTTCCCTTGACCTTTGAGGTCAGGGAGATATTGTTTACGGAGCATTTTATAATTTTAACACCCTGGTATTCTAGATTTGTAGTCACCGATGATGAATCTCAGACCCTGTAATTGGACTTTATCCAATTTGTTGATGTATTCTGTTAGGTAGATCTACGAATTCAAGAATATCGCGCCACATTCCATCACAGATCAGATGAGTGATAAACGTTTCTACAAAATTCTACAGAGCAGTATCTCAGATTTCGACGGAAAAAGCCGAAGGTGGAACTGGGTTTTTGCGTTATTCTGAAATGTGGTGGCCCCATTTTAGGTCAAATTATAATATATTCCAAGGTAAAGACTCGACTTTTTCTAGTATTGTGTCATCTTTCTAATACTCGTGACATGACTTACTACTCAATGCTGAGATTCTTGAAGCCTGTAGCCCAATAATGGACCCATTTTCCTAAACCTTCGACTGTATCTTTATACAATAAACAATATATTATATTGTCAAAGAACTTCGAGTTGATCATCCAGTGGGTTTTCTGTAGGCTTCTCCCACCCCTACCTCTGCGTGCATGTCGTAAGGGGCGAAAGAGGTAGAACCTTTTTCTTTTTTCATATGTTGCCAAAATACCCCTTTCTATTTCGTCTCTGTCATATCTAATATTTCTCTTCCTTTGCACTCAAGAGCCCCCGGTTCATGCCCAGAGAGCAGACTGTGCTTTATTACATGCAATGGGTGAAATCTAGAGTTTAATTGCCCATTTTATGAGTCAAATGAAGTGTAATTCTGAGTGTGCCCGTTCCATTCCTTCAATATCAAGTTCCATTCGCTGTTTTCATATCGCACTCAACCATCATTTATTAGTCAGAATATAGGATCTTGATGATAATTAAAACAAGTTTTAATGGAAATGCATGGATTGCAGAACCGATGTTATGGGCTTTCCTTTTAATGTTTTTTTTTATGTAAAGCTTAGTGTCCATCATGTCAAGATGGCGGCACCCAACAGATCTAAGCTTTTTGTGAAATTAAACCCCCCTCTTTTAACAAAATAAAATAGTAAGATGTTTCTTTAGCAGAACAGTTCTCTTGAAGTCGCTCCTATAACTTTCACTGCGTGGGTGTTATTAAATTGTCAAACCTTTACATTCATTTGTTTGAAAAATTACAATGGCGACTACCCCATAAACTCTTCTGAAAAGAATGACAGTAATTTTTCCCACGTAGGCTCTAGGTAGGCTTTAGCCCAATTGCCCCTTGTTTCCCTCTTACACGTCTGCCTTTTGCATGTAAGGTGCCTTGCCATGGTACGGCCGCATGAAACCGGTCTGAGCGGTTGGAGGAAGACGTGCAGCGATTTAAGGTCAAAGTCAAAGCGTTGGAAAACTAAATTAACTTCTTCTTCTTCTTCTTCTTCTTCTTCTTCTTCTTCTTGCCCCTCTGTCTGCTTGGTTGCTCTATCGAATGCCACATCTGCACACTTTCAGGTTCTTTGCGTCGTCCTCCTCCAGGCCTAGTACTCTCATGTCGTTCTTAACCCTGTCAAACCATCTTGTTTTCAGGCGTCCTTTCCCCCTCTAGCCATCAATTTCTGTATTCAACATCCTCCTACCCATATATTTCTCCTCAAGTCTTCTGATGTGTCCAAACAACCGTAGTCTGTTTTCTCGTTTTTGTTGTCATACTTTCCACTTTTGCTATTCAGCGGATCTTATCGTTTGGCACTTTATCTTTTCTTGTCCATCCAAGAGACCATCTTAACATTCTCATCTCCACCACTTCCAGCTCTTTGTCCTGCCTTTTTGTCAAAGCTACCGTCTCCAGTCCATATGAATTTGTTGGTCTTATCAATGTCTCATACATTTTCCCTTTTAATCTTCCAGGGATTCAATTTAATCATACATTACTCCAGTACCCTTCCTCCAGTTATTCCAACCTGCCTGGATCCTCCTCCTTATCTCTATTCCACACCTACCATCACTTTGTATTGTTGATCTCAGGCATTTTAAGTTGGCGGGATTCTGATGTTACTTCATCGCCGATCTTTACTGTGGGTATTTCCTTGTGTTGACCAATGTAGAGGTATTCGGTCTTTGGTGTGCTCAGTCTCATGCTCAGGCCCCTTATTTCCTTTGGTGTGCTCAGTCTCATGCTCAGGCCCCTTTTTCCTTTGGTGTGCTCAGTCTCATGCTCAGGCCCCTTATTTCCTTTGGTGTGCTCAGTCTCATGCTCAGGCCCCTTCTTTCCTTTCGTGTGCTCAATCTCATGCTCAGGCCCCTTTTTTCCTTTGGTGTGCTCAGTCTAATGCTCATGCCCCTTTTTTCCTTCGGTGTGCTCAGTCTAATGCTCAGGTCCCTTTTTTCCTTTGGTGTGCTCAATCGCATGCGCAGGCCCCTTTTTTCCTTTGGTGTGCTCAATCTCATGCTCAGGCCCCTTTTTTTCCTTTGGTGTGCTCAGTCTCATGCTCAGGCCCCTTTTTCCCTTTGGTGTGCTCAATCTCATGCTCAGGCCCCTTTTTTCCTTTGGTGTTCTCAATCTCATGCTCAGGCCCCTTTTTTCCTTTGGTGTGCTCAATCTCATGCTCAGGCCCCTTTTTTCCTTTGGTGTGCTTAGTCTAATGTTCAGGCCCCTTTTTTCCTTTGGTGTCCTCAGTCTAATGCTCAGGCCCCTTTTTTCCTTTGAAGTGCTCAGTCTAATGCCCATGCCCCTTTTTTCCTTTGGTGTGCTCAGTCTAATGCCCAGGCCCCTTTTTTTTCCTTTGGTGTGCTTAGTCTAATGCTCATGCCCCTTTTTTCCTTTGGTGTGCTCAGTCTAATGCTCATGCCCCCTTTTCCTTTGAAGTGCTCAGTCTCATGTTCATGCCCCTTTTCTCCTTTGGTGTGCTTAGTCTCATGCTCAGGCCCCTTTTTTCCTTTGGTGTACTCAGTCTAATGTTCATGCCCCTTTTTTCCTTTGGTGTGCTCAGTCTAATGCTCAGGTCCCTTTTTCCTTTGCAGCTCCCCATCTTCCACTTCCTCCCATGTTTCCTCCCACGTGTTATTCAACAGGACAACACCAGCAGCATACATCATGTTCTACGGTGCTTTACACCTCATTCCTTCCGTCAATACATGAAAAGTAAATATGGGATTTATATAGCGCATGTTGTACGGCGTAGTCATGCTCACGGCGCTTTACAATGACATTTTACTTCTCTGAGCGACAGCAACACAGAACATTTAGAACAAGACTTGCAGCCCGTTAGGCGCGAATACATTATTTTCAAACAGAGACAGCACTGTCTTAACTGCCAGCTATTCATTCACACTTAAGTCGAATGATGTAAACGAAGTAAAGTGCCTTACCCAAGGAAACAACATCGATGACTTGCGGTTATGAGCCTGAGCGCACACTGGCGAAGCTTGAACCCACGCGGTCACGCACGCTTGTACTGACCATGTTGAAAGCCTCTTTAACTCTCGACTCGTGCCGAGATATGTTCACCATAAAGCCACCGACGCTAGCTAACTCGATCCGATATTTCACCACCACACAATTACCTCCGCCGAGCTTGACGTTCGTTTTTGATGGTACAATGCTGCAATCGAAACGTTCTGACCTGTTTGGGCGATGTCCGATGTGATAGATAGCACATTCTTTCTCTCTTTGCACCTCGGATTCTTCCGTCATTCGGAGCTGGAAGTTGATGAGAGATGAGAACTTAAGCTTTATTCAAAGGGGACACAACTTCTTATCACAGGTAGCATAACTTTTGCCTTAGAGATCAAAGGGAATTGCAGTCTAAGCACTATTCTAAAAAAAAATGAACGGAATGTAACTGAAGGTAGACCAAGGCTAAATCAGCAGATGTTTCATCATGTGCCGATGTGGGCATGACCGTGTGGGCAAATCCATTTATCAAGATGTTAACTGCTTTTTGTATGCTTTGACATCTACATGCAACGTTAGTGTATGTATGCATGAGTGGGTTCTTTCATCTGTCCTTATATCTAGATTCCACAATATGTACATGCAAATGCCTGTCGTAGTTTTGTATTCAAGCTGTTAGTGTACGTTGTAGTATTGAAGAGACAGCGAGCGCTAACGTCCGTGACAACAGTGCTAGCAAAAGTGAAATCAAGTCTCATGGAGGTAAACACGAGCTACGTTGGTGAATAGAAATTATAAAGAATTTAGTGAGTGTTAACTTTTGTACACGGGAAGTTTTACTGTTCGTGTTCCTTTATTCTTCAATAGTTTTATCTAGATCAAAAATCGTTGCAAAACCAGCGTCGATTACAGGAAGTAGACCTCGCTATCCTGTGTGGAAATTACTAGTCTGTAATATTAGTACGTGAATCTGGTGTGTGGAAAATGCTTAGCAGTTTTGGAGTGAGAGAGCGAGAAAGACCATACCATATTTCATTGTACTATATACAAAATGGCAATATTTATTTATTTATTTATTTATTTATTTATTCGTTTATTTATTATTATGACCTCTTAGCAAGCCCAATCTTTGATAGGAAGGAAGGGGGGTCTGAGCATTTTCTCAACATCTGGTTGGAGTCGCCACGTTTGGTTTGCGTACCGGGCCATGCTACATCGGGCCGCGTCTCAGCAAAATCGATTCACGCCAGAATCCAAAATATGTCACCGCTGTGGTGGCCCGTCAGAAACCTCCCAATTTGTATTTTACCTCGGCAAAGTCCGCTCTGTTGAGAAGCGCAGGCTCGCCGATTCCCAAGACGCCCAACCTGGAGAACTGCCTCCATAGGGACTATGGGGACTACGGGCAGCTACAGGGGGGCAAGTGAACAGGAGATGGTGCGGTATTGTACTGCGGGGAAACAAAGTCAAGACCACACTGACGAACCTATCTTGTATATGCAGCTCGTTTTCATATCATCTTCAGTTGATTGCTTCGCAAAATGTCAAAAACGAGCGTGTGTTCCGGCAGGCCTTTCCCCAACCAAATACCTTCTCAACTCCATGTGGAGTTTACAGAGATGCAGCCATCTTACAGGCGTACTTACTATGGCATACTGACAAGATCCTCCTGCGCCTACAGCATTGTACTCAATAACACCTGAGCGGGGTGAGAAAAATGTGTGTAAAATAGCCAAGGACCCAACAGCGCTATGCGCGCCCAGTTTCGAACTCAGAACCTCACGGTTACAAGTCGAACGCCTTGACCACATAGCCACGCTGCCACAGAACTAAGAAGTTGTCGAAATTGTTATTTCAAACTTTATTCCGGTGGGGCACAGATCGCTCAATGGTTAAGGCGACGGCCGGGGACTGGGAGGTCCTGGGTTCGATTCCTACCAGCGATTACTCGCGGTTTTTCCTTAAGCAAGAAAATTTACACTAATTGCTTCACTCGACTCAGGTGCTAAATCAGTCGGCTACCTAGCAATAGGCTGGTATTGTTGCGCAAAATGCGCTCCACTTTACTGTATACCCCCATGGGGTATGCCTGCTATGGAACGCCTGTACAGTGTTTCGAGTACATACTGGATTTAGTGCTATATAAAAGCTCAATTTTTTCTTTTACTGTGCACACCGCACACACTTTAGATCATCAAGATCCTAGATCTGTATTCTATCATAGGGGCGCTGTTGATTGAAACGGAACTGTAACGATCCAGTTTTACTCCATCAAGCATATGAGGGTAGAATACTGTACCCCTGATAAGAATACGATCAATAGAAGTGTTTACATTATATTTAGCATTGTGTGGGCAGAATAGTTATGAATATTCCTAGGTATAAATTGAATGTGCTGGTAACATGGGCATATTTTGTATGTGAGGCATGTGCAAGGCTGTTCGAGTAATAGGCCTACATGTGTATTTGTCTGCCTGATTGTTCGTTGGTGTCCGAGTGTGTGTCTAATATTGTGGGCTGGAGATAGATTTAGAAGTGTGCCAGTAAAGGATTTGATCTTACTCTGACACAGGTTTGCTTGATTTGTCACATTATAAATTCATGAACAAATATGGCGGCTGATCTACCCATCGAAGTGCGAATCCTATTGTCTTTTTCATGGTTGCCTCATTGTTTTGACATTCAAATTGCTGCAGGTTATCTCTAATTAATTATGTTTTGGCTCAGTAGCCTATAGTGGCGTGTATGGCTGTGTGAATTTGCGTCTTGTCTGTGTCTGGGTCTTTGTTGGTTGCTATGCTGTTTCCAATGTTAATACTGACAGTAGCAATTATTGTCTACTTCACGGACAGATTTACAGTTCTTCTTCTTCTTCTTCTTCTTCTTCTTCTTCTTCTTCTTCTTCTTCTTCTTCTTCTTCTCTTCTTCCAGCTCCCTCCCCCTTTTCCTCCTCCTGCTCCTCTTCCTCCCCCTCTCCTCCTCTTCTTCCTCCCCTCCTCCTCCTCCTCCTCCTCCTTCTTCTTCTTTTCTTCTTCTTCTTGTGTGATTGAAACAAAATTAATTTGATACCCTTAGCAATTAGACTGACATACCGCCTTGCCTTATGAAAGGCTGAAAGAGAATGTCGGTCGTGAGAAGAAGACGATTACCATGGCCGGCTTAAAACCCATTTTACTAAACCCTATTCTGTGTCTCAGGGCCAGAAACACTCAGGTTATTGATTTGGAATAAAACAAAAAGAAAAACAATAACAGAAACACAACAACAACAAACAATAAAGAAGCAGTCTATCCATGACTGTGATAATTTGCACCGCGACTCTCTCTCTCTCTCTCTCTCTCTCTCTCTCTCTCTCTCTCTCTC
>JAOYNN010227095.1:0-10598 GCA_025770095.1 Goniobranchus kuniei
ATATTCCAACACCATCCAATCTTCCCAATTCCATTCACAAGTGTCCAAAATTATTTTACATCTGCAACAGGTCCAATCCAACTCATCTCTCTTATATTCCAACACCATCCAATCTTCCCAATTCCATTCACAAGTGTCCAAAATTATTTTACATCTGCAACAGGTCCAATTCAACTCATCTCTCTGATCTATTCCAACACCACCAAGTCTTCACCATTCCATTCACAAGTGTCCAAAATTATTTTACATTTGCAAGAAGTCCAATTCAACTCATCTCTCTTATATTCCAACCCCATCAAATCTTCGCAATTCTATTCTCAAGTGTCCAAAGTTATCTTCCATCTGTAACAGGTCCAATTCAACTCTTATATTCCAACACTATCAAATCTTCCTAATTCCATTCACAAGTGTCCAAAGTTATCTTTCATCTGCAAACGTCCAATTCAACTCAACTTGCTTATATTCCAACACCAACATCCTAATTCCATTCACAAACTTTGGTCTCCTTGTTGAAACTCATGCTTCACAATACTGTTTTAAGCAAAATCATGCCAATATATTCATCACCACTCTCTGAAAATGACCACATCATCTCAATCTAGACACCATTTGCTCCAATAACTGCCAACTGCGGACCAGAATATTCTCTCCCTGTACTAATTTTTTAATTTTTCAAACCTTGTTAAATTCGCAGAAAAAAGCTGCATCTTTCCACCGGACTCAAGCCCCAGTAGCTGCCAATTTTTTTAACCGTCAGTCTCCATGCCATAGTTCATTGCAGTTCGGATGACTTCCTGACGACCTGATGACCATTTCCTTTCACCGTCATATATTATCCATATCTCATCTCTTAACTTCCATCCCATCCATACGTCTGCTTCCTATTTTAATCTATCTTCTGCACCTTCTTTCTTTGTGAAGAATCTCCCTCCTTTCGCATTTCCGTATCTTCTGCAGGTGATCATAAAATCTCAGTCATGCATGATCTCAACTTCCTCCAAATTCTACTAAAATTTGCTTTTACTGAACTACAATCTCTCCAAAGGCGTTTCCATATTTTTTCTACGCACACAACCTTCCTGTTACCTCATTAATTGGGTTCACAACCTTATCTATGAGTCTCATTTCATCATCTCAATGTTTTATTTCTTCATTTACCAAAAGTTATAAATGACTATATTCCCGCTGCCTGATCAAATCTGCATCTCGTATTATCCAAGTTTGATGTATATCATTACAACACTGCATTCACCATCTCGCCTATATGCAACGACCTTTCTCAGCCTCCATAGTATTTAACTTTTCTCAACCTCCATAGTATTTAACTTTTCTCAGCCTCCATAGTATTTAACTTTTCTCAGCTCCCATAGTATTTAATTTTACTCAGCCCCCATTGTATTTGACTTTTCTCAGCCCCCTTAGTATTTAACTTTTCTCAGCCCCCATAGTATTTAACTTTTCTCAGCCTCCTTAGTATTTAACTTTTCTCAGCCTCCTTAGAATTTGACTTTTCTCAGCCTCCTTCGCATTTGACTTTTCTCAGCCTCCTTCGCATTTGACTTTTCTCAGCCTCCTTACTATTTGACTTTTCTCAGCCTCCTTAGTATTTGACTTTTCTCAGCCTCCATAGTATTTGATTTTTCTCAGCCTCCTTAGTATTTGACTTCTTGTTCAGTTGTACCAATGCAACGCTCTCTTTGCGTTTTACTTCATGAATAATACTCCTGCCTACTTATACTGTCTCATACTTTACCTTTTCACAAGCTTCTACCTTCAAAAAAATATCTCTGATAGGACAAACATCAGGTTCGTCTCAGCGATGAATGCGGTATAAATTCAAAGACATGTTTGTCTCAATGGAAATAAAAATCAAGTCAAATGGATCGAATACTGCAGCCACAACATGTTTAACTTAAACCAAATCTTATAAACCTGATATAAACTCATACAGAGAGTTAAGTTTTGTGAAACTGTTATTTCATTATCAAATGTTATACAACCAGAAACACATCTTGAACCAGGCATTGGAAAGAGATTTGATTTGAAATAAAAACAACAACAATAACAACACCAGCGAACAATAGGAAAAAAAAACTGATCTATTAAATCATATGCTTCACATGTAATTCAAAGCACAGATTTCTTTATTGCATATGCTCTACATGAATTCTGAATGGTAATTTGGAAATGAACGTTTCTGGCTCATTTGATAATGAAATGTTACCTACTATGTACTACAGAGCATCAAAGTGTCATTAATTAAATGCAAATGGACAAAACTTTGATGCTGCAATACAAAGAGTGAAATAAATGCAGAAGGGTGTGGTATGAAAGCATTGTTAGGCCACATTAGTACACTTCAATAATCAGTTGAGTAAACTTCAAAAATCAGTCTTTTTCCTTTAAACATTATACAACTCTGGCGGGTCATACTATAGACGTCACTTACACTTATTCAGAATATCGACCTATTTTAATTCATAACATTATGAAGGCAACTGAGATCATAACTTCATTTGTCCAAAATGTTGAAACTAGTATTGCCTACATCAAAATTTAGAAATTCTAATGAAAAAAAGAAGTTGATAAGTTTCATAGTTGTCAAAAGTTTTAAGTATATTGTACAATGATGTTCTGGTATGACACAAAAAAGGGAAAAATGTATGCTTTCATCTAAACCCTTTTTCATTGATTCTGACAAGCCATTCTTCCATAAAGGCAGCCCTTCATGACCACAAAACCAGATGTACTTCCTCTAAAGCCATATCATGTTATAAAAATTATCATTTAATCTCTTACATTTAAAAACTGCATAAAATTTATGACAGCCTCATTAATTGAACTCATTTCGTAAACATGATCTACAAGTCAATTTGTCTTAAACTGAACATACACTTCAAAAACTGATCACAAGTCATGGCAAGACAAATATAATTTTAATTTGGAAAAAAAAAAAAGCTTAGACCTGCCTGGAGCCAAAACAATGACAAAGCATTGTATAGTGTTCTGGTCCATTAATACTGTCACCAAATGCAAACTTTGGCATACAATTGCAAAGTCTATTTTTTTTACTCCAAAATAAAAAAAACTAATTCAAGGGCTTATTGAATCGAGTTGCACACGCGGACCAATTCTGTTTTGTTAAGTCCCATAATGTTCATTACACTTTAGAGTTCTGAGTATGAATTGGACTTATCTCTTTTGGTGATAGATTTTCTACTGCTAACACATTTTTAAAAAGGAATTTTCTAGCGAATAATCACTGGTTAGCTTGAGATTAAAATCACCCTTGTGCATTTATCTCACTCATCTGAAAGATGAATCCAAAGATACACGTAAAAAGGACCAACCTGATGGGTCTGTTCCATCTCCTTCTATCTGTGATGATCCGTGAGATGGATCATACATATCTGACCGGTCATTAGCACCATAGGATAATCGTGATGAACTATGCATACTGTAGGATTGATTTGAGAAGCTTTGGCTGCCTGAATACGGCTGATGATACATTTGAGAATACATACTAGTTTCATCTGTTTGATTTCTATCCTCTGAACCTGCCAGGAGAGAAGAAGAAAATGAAACATTTCTTAGTCTTTAGCGAATTATTGTAATGTTAAATCACAAGTCAAAAAGAAAAATTAGTCATCAATTGGCCAATACTTTTATCACAGCTTTTTTTTAAATTTTCATTACAACTAATAACCTGGGTTTTCCCTTGACTCAAAATCTGAGTGTCCTTTTGACTCTCGAACTACTCTTAGCAAGATTTTCAAGATTTTTAAGAGTCGTCTTGAAAATAATAATAGTCATGAATATTTTTGTGTAGGTAACATATAATTTAATATGAATTTTTTTTTTTTAAAAACATTCTAAACAGTAAAAAAGGAAAGTCAAAATCAAATTTATTAAGACAATTAAGATCCTAAAGTGGAAGCATACAAACCCCCCACCTTAAAATCTGGGGAGTCTGGATGATCCTCTAAGCTAAATTTTACTGGTCCTTTCTAGATTTTTGTGTGTAAAGGATATGATATAGTGCATTATCAAAAACACTGTACAAAATATATCTTTTCTTATCCATATAATTGTTTTACATATAGTCACAGATGACGTCAAGACATGCTTTCGACTGATATGCAAGACATCTGAAAGTTGGGGTTTGGTGGGAGGTGGGGAGATGGATTATGTTTACATTAAAATGAAAAATGTCAAAACAATTTACACACTATATCTAGATTTCTAGGTAAACTACAGGAAAAGGTTGAATAAAAGGGCAAGTTAAGATCTAGATATCTCACAACAGGTGACACTTTTAGACTGCATCTAAGATCTTGGAGTGTACCCAGATATCTAAATGACTTGGATCTCATTGGAGCATGGCTTCAAATCTAGATCATCACTAGACAGGACATGGAAGGTGTCTTATACGACTCCCAATAAAAGACAATAGCCAACAGAAAAGTAATGATATATAATATAATATAAATTGTCCACTATTCCAAGGCTTGACAGTAATGACTTCCCAAGTGCAGTTAGTTGTACTTGTCGGGAAAGTGAATCCAAAAAATGTGCCTGAGGCAAAAAGTGCCAGATCTCAGCCTTCAAGGACTTCGGCACCATAAAGAGACATACAAGATCACTAAAACGAACCACCTCAAGAATTTTTTAAAAAACATGTTTGTAAAACATTAAATCTCTTTTAATGACGGGCTACTGTAAATTTACGTTTGAAAATGTTGATATGCGTTACAAGATTCAGTAAAAAGCAGAATGGAAGGCAGCTCTGAATATACTGTCATAAGCTAAAAAGCATTATTCCTAGCCATTCTTTCTCTGTAAAGAAAGCTGTGAGTGAATTAAATGAAAGAGATGACAGCAAGTGAGAACACAAGAACATGAAGGATAAAACATTCACCTAAAGAGAAGGCATGTGTACAACTGAAAATAGGAATGATGGAAAGTTGACCAGAGCTCCCCTTTTCAGGCCAAGTTAAGAGATTCCTTCACCCTTTGGTTTTCTGTTTTGAGTGGAATTTAAACCCTTGTTTTAGCAAATTACAGGGTTGGTTTTTAAAAAGGAAAAACATTGTCTACCTTTTAAATGCTGACTTCAAGTTTACTGAAGTGCACACGTCACGATGCATTGTCTTCTCTTGATTTAAGCTGAGCCAAGGAAACTTCTTGAGCCACGCAAATGTACATGTTGTACATGTATTTTCTACTACTAAAACTGGGCAGAGTTTGAGTTTGATTGTGGTTTATGCCCAGTACATCCCATAGGGATGATCTCAGGGCTTTTTTGATTTCAGTTTTTCTGTACTGTCTAGTTTTTATCTTCCCTCCTAGTGCATGAAAGGGTTTAAAAATATATATAATACAACATTTAAAAAGGAAGGGTTCTTACACTTTGTTATAAACTGGGCAGAAACTACTAATAAATACTGTACTGAATCTAAAAGGTTTACAAAACAAGCTAAGCCTGTACACTAAAAAACTATATACAATACATAGTATGTCACATTCTACTATCTCTGGTAGATCTTTTAATGCGCAGTTAGCATGTTCTTATTTTTACCGGAAGTAAGCAACTAAGGGCCAAACCATGTTATAATATTATGTACTCTCTCTCCTCAAAACAAACACAGATGCAACCCTTAATATTGTTACCTGTATCATGCGGCCACGCAATTAATTCCATGTCATATCCTAAGCTTTGCATGTATGCTGGATACTACATCATTTACATTGTGGGACTATACGGTCAATATTATAGGCATGAAAAGTCAAAAATAAGCTCGCATTTCACTACACTGCAACATTAGGAGGTGAGTTATTAGTCAGTAAGTGAACCTTCGGGTCATTTTTGATCCGATCGAGGCGGCACAGGTTAATCTACTTAGCAGAACAGCGAACAAGGAAAATGGAAGAGAGGTCTAGATCTGTAGGTCTAGATCTCTATGTTGTAGGGTGTGGAGAAAAAATTCAATTAAGGATTAGGGGGTTGCGTTTTTGTCTTTTGTTGATTTTTTGTTGCTGTTGTCCTTTTGTTTTATTCAACAGCTGACTTGCGTGATGCCCGGAAGGATGCTTTCTTTGCCATGTTGTAGAGAGGTTGCAGGCAATAGGTAAACCTATCTGATGGTGAGGATGTTTTAAGTGCACCCTCAGTAGGTTTCACTTTTTGCTCTGTGACTTTTCTTATAGCTGTTTAATACATCTGTATACAATGATTTGATGACATCTACTTTGCGGGAGATTTACAAGTGTGTCAGGTAGTATTTCCGTGGTAATTAAGACACTAAAAAACATGTTTTTGCTTCATTGGAGTAACAAATCTGCTGTCTTTGCATAGCCGTTAGATGGCATACTTAACATCATTATCTTAACACTGTTTTATGCTGTTCCTAGAACAGGTTTTTGTCTAGTTAGAATAATAATAATAATAATAATAATCTTTATTGGCCATAAAGTGGCAATTCATGTTAGGTTTAAGAAGCTCTGATACAAAGACGAACATGCACACATATTTACACATTGATATACGAAAACACACATATACATGCTCACAAATAGTGCGCACCTACTCACATACACTCTCACAAACATACATACACACATGGACGCATTAAGCACAATTACGGAACGCCTAACATCATTCTTACTTTCGCTAAGGTGGATTAATTGCATCATGAAGATGATAGTGATGATGATGATGTTATGACCTTTACAACTAATAATGCCAATATCTTGTTTTTTATACAAAATATATTACTTGTTCTGATGGCCCCTCACAATGGGTTGGGTTTTTTTTTCAATAATTTCAATTACTTTTAAAGCTGTGTACAGGATTTTTCTTTTATTCCCTTTTTTTCTTTTTTTTTGGTTTACTCAATATTTCAATATTTATGATCAAACAAAAATCAAGCATACCAAGTAGAAGTAAAAATAATTTTAACAAACATTAAACAAAAACATTCATTTACCTTCTAATTGTGAGGACGGAGCAAATTCTTCCTTAACAAATGTAACATCAGTGTCAATATTTGGTTTGATATCCTGTTCTTCTGTCGGTTCTGTTACACTTTCATCGTCACCCTGATTATAAGATTGCTGATATGAATCCCCAAATTCAGTTCCTAATACCTGTCCTTCTACAGCCTGAGAATCTGACCCTCTGTTTGGGTCTGCAGCAGGGCTCGAGGCAGTTAAACCATTGTCATTGGTATGACTCTGGTCTTGAGATTCTATTCTGCTTCTTTTGAGACCTGGGGAATGACGACCTGATTTTAAGGGTGAAGATGGCCTTTTGCCTTGTCGATGAGAAGGGGATGAAAGATTGCGGTTTGCATTGCGAGACAAAGTTCCATGATTCGTACTTTTTGGTTCTGTTTGACTGTTGTTGCTATCTGAGTCAATTTCTACAGTGTCATCCTGAACTTTGGAATCAATTTCTGGTCTAGATTTCTTTGAGGTAGGTTTTGGCTTTTCAGCAGGCTGGGCATGAAAGCTATTGCTTATAAAAGTCACACTGTTTTCATCTGTCTTACACACTTTCTCATTTAAAATATAATCTATTTTCTTCCCAGTGTCAACACTTAAATAAATATGGCCGATAACTTCAACACCATTATCAAACTCAACATAACCATTGCACAAAGACTGGAGAAATTTGGCCAAAGAAGAAATGAACTTTGTTGACGAATCATAATCCATGATGGGAATTAGCTGAAAAGAGAGAGAAAAAAATTAAATAAGTAACACAGTATAAAATGTCAATTTCCATTAAACTAAGTTAAGACTTATCTCACATAAAAAACATCTATCAAGCAGAACAAGCAACTACCACTGTATCCCTACTTACCTTTGGTGTAAAACTGAATTCAAGAATCAAGTACGGTACTCAACTAATTATCATCCCTGGGCCTCATTCTACAACTAATTCAGTGCCATTGACAAGTCTCTCCCACACGATAGTCACACAAGTGACAGTCCAAATGATAGCAAAAGCGAATGTAGTGATACTGAGCATGAAAGCAATGCTAGATCTAGAAATTCATCACCCTTTATAGTAACGGTAGCTGAACCCATAGATCTACCTGTCACCATTAATAGCGGCATCCAGATGTCAGTGGGACAACTACAGAGCTAGATTTCTCTTCCCTCTTTAAAATTTATGATTGATCCAATAATTTCTATTTAAGGGATTTTTTCTTTCTAAATGACCTAAAATTTTCTCACTGTCAGAAACCGCTCAATATAATATGTACAGGGAACCGTTCAGTGAGATGGTCCTCAGGACTGAATAAGTGAAAATGTTACATTGTACACACAAAAAAAGTGTTGGTGGCAATGTGACCAAAAGGCTTTCATTGTGCTCGTTCTGTGAGGGTGGATTGGGTTGGGATGTAAAAGTAGAAGGGGTCGTGTAGTGTTGTGAACAAGGGCGATAAAGTTACGGCGGTATGAGTTTTGTGTGTATGCCGGTTATTAGCCAAGCAGATTCTGAGGCGTATACAAATACATGCAAGGGAGGTAACAAGAACATACACTTTTGCAGAGGAAACTGACATGGCCCAGTTTCAAATTAAGTTTTTTGTTTTGGGTAATCGAGAAAGAATCTCATCAAGAATTAACATCGAGACTCAATGGGGTTGTACATTTTTCTCTCGTTTTTGGAGGTTTTCTTGACTTGATGGGAGTGGGCAAGGTTAGAGGTGGAGGTTATAACCATAACTTACTGGCAAAAATGAGTCCAATACAATGAATACATGGATGAAAGTTGCCAAAGGCCATCTGGCCTGCAAATCTTTGGGTAAAATTTCGGCTAGCCTGAAACAACTATCAATCCCTCCCATTTTATTGCCTAGATCTAGCATCTGACAACTAGTAAAAATACAAGTGTGCAGCGTTGAGTTCCAGAGGAGAAGCCTAGCTAGGCATTAAAGAACGGCAAACAGAGCAAAAATTAAAAGTGAAAAAAAAGCGCATTTCACGCATTTCAGCTAGCCTTCCCGCTTCAGTCGCATGACGGTGAAGCTCAATCACAATCACAGGAAATATTTAGCGGGCAGTCTTTCACCTGTCGTCCACTAATTGTGGGGTATCACCATATCTATGCTATTGTTATTTCACTCACAAACAATGACATCACAAGTGTAACTTTTGCTTGGAAAAAATGAAAGAGCAGAAAACAGGTTAAGTGGCCAAAGATATCTCGACACGACACTGGACAATAAAATATGTCGCGAAAATATCCTCAAAATCTAATTTCACAATATCGTCAAAATATCCACTCTGAAGAAAAAGGTGAGCTTTTATATAGCACAATATCCAATTAATATGCTCAAAGCACTTTACAAGGGGTCCGAAAACCAACATGAATCCAATACATGGGTGAAAGTGAAAGAAAAATTAAATTTAGGTACAATTTCGGCTGGCCTGCAAATGTCAATCCCTCCTACTATATAGCTTACGTCTGGCCTGTAACGACTCATAATAATTATAGTGTGTAGCGTCAACTACCAGTAGTAGTCTAGCTAGACATTGAACGGCGACTGAGCAAAAATTAAAGTAAACAGATGCACATTTCAGCCTGCCTTCGCGACTTCGAACTTCAGCAGCGTGACCGGCAAAGCTCCATCACAATCACAGGAAATATTTAGCGGGCAGTCTTTCAGTACTTTCACCCAAGGTCAAATTTTTGTGTGGTATCTGCTCCCTCTAGCTGTGACGATGTAGATCTAGATGCTATCATAATATCTCACTCTCAAACAATGACATCGCTAGTGAAAGTTTTGCATGGAAAGAAAGCAGGTTAGGTGGTCTAAGCTCAAAATTACATTGGAAAATAACGTATGGCATGAAAACAGCACAATATCTTATTTCAAGATATCATAATACCCATGTGCGTGAGATCTATCTAGTTATCTTAATTATAAAAGCAGTGGCAAAGTTTAGCATATAGATAGTACTGGACTGCTCATACCTGGGAACAGATAGGATAGGTAGGCCCAGTTGAGATAGCATGGGACTATTCGTACCTGGGTACTGCACTGTTTGTACCTGGGTATGGATAGAAACCCACTGGCAGTTCTTTCAGTCCATCTGTTCAGTATGTTTCGGGGAGATCCCACGAAAAACGCAGTTTCACCGAGCGATTGAATGAAGAATGTAGAAACGGGTCTTGACAAGTACATTAAAATTGCTGCAAGATACCCGATTTACATGCACCTAAGTTTTTGTGACAAAACATAACATGTAACAACACTATAACACCATGATAAGGACATGCAATTCATTATTATTCACTTGAGGGAACTTTGAGAGGATGAATTTGAAAATGGGCAAACTTTTGCCTCTCAATATCAAATTCCGCGGCAGTTCTGACGAGGCCTTACTCAAGGAGCTAACCTTGTTGGCCTAACTACAAACAGACCTGTAAACAGCAATGACAAAATTGTCTGAACCATATTCCCCACACACATAGCAGATACAACCAAAACTGTACTCATGTAAATAAAAAATAACCTATAAATCTAGATCTAGAAAGCTAGAACTAAATCTAGATTCTAGAAAGGCCTGGATCTAGATATCTA
>JAOYNN010227206.1:0-10596 GCA_025770095.1 Goniobranchus kuniei
AATGTAAACAATCGTGTTGTTAGGAAGCCATTTCTCCCACCACGGTATTTCCAAGGGACGTAACTGAATTCTGTACTTCACCCTTCTAATAGTAAAATACTCCAAGTAAACAATCTATCAGTATCTGTGCTACCACTACTTTGAGGTGAAAACTTAAAACGTCGCCTTTCTATCTAGGAAATGGTTCAATATTCTGCCAGGGGCGGTTAAGAATTGGTCTCCAATGCAAACTTCAACGAAGAGGCCATTTCGGGTGCTTCATTTTATCTGGTAACTTAGCCACTTCTGAGACTCAGTGGGAGAGGCCCGCCTGGACGAATTCTTTCCTACATCGCCTTAGGATCTGATTGTTGGTCAAAACTCAGGTAACCACAAACAGATTATTGTTGTTTTTGGTTGACTGACAGTATGGAAGTTCTGATTACCGCTACAGCTTCTCATGGTGTCCATGGAGCGTCGGACTAGATGTGAATATCATGACGAAACTGGGCTTACTAAAGACATGGTCAGAAATTGCCAATAATTTGAGTAAAGGTAACGTGGCATTTTGAACTCGGTAAAAGGCAGTAAACTAGTCATTTTTCCACAAGGGCTTCCAATCCTAGCATAAATGATCAAGGACTGATCAAACTGCATAACATTTCTGCCCCGGGTGTATGCGTGACCACCGGACGAAGCAGTGGACGTTTGCTCCGACAACACGAGCTATGCATTCAAGCACGATACATGAAAGACGCTTGACATGTGCGACAAAACCGCCGTGTTTGGTTTGACCACCAGGAAAGTCGATACCAAAGCACATCCTCGGCAGAATGTCGCCATTGTTGTGGCCCTACAAACCCCTATTGCAGTTGCTCTGGGATTGTCTCCAGCATGTGGAAGCGAGCGTTTCTTGGCTCCCTAAATAGATGCCTGCCAATGATGATCTGCCTCAATGTGGACCGTGGGCAGTTATAACACACTGCACTTTTTGTCAATTCATCATAGGCAGGTGACAGACGCAACGCAAATGCTTTCACGGACAAGAAAAGGAGCGATGGGTCCCTTTGACTCTTTGCGTCTGTTTCAGCAAGACATAATTAGCATCATAGACTTTGAAATTGCGTGTAGAAAGGAGGAAATTTAATCTTGTGTCGCTTCGTATTCCCAAATGCCATCAGACAATCTAACCGCATCAGGACAGCAAACGAACAAAAGAAAACAGCCCTCCCTTACCATTATCTCCCACCTAATGGCTGACCACTAGGGTAAGGCCATGAAATCACATGCAAACTGCACATTTTGGGTAGACCGCTTTGCACAAGTCAGCATGCTCCCCTACGCTTTTCCTTTCTTTTTTTTAACCCAGCAACCGCTGCTCTCTTATTTCTCTTTTGAGAAGTCATCTGGAAGCCCACCTTGTGATTGTGTAATGGTATGGTGCAAAAAAAAAGAAAAAAGAAAAAATAACAACAAACGAACAAACAAACCAAAAAGAAAAAACCGGCTAAGCTTGAAATTATCAATCCTTAGTCAAGTTTTAATGATGTGAAATATCGTTAGCCATTTCCCCATCTCATATTAGCATTGTTATTCGCTGAGCGACATAACTAAGATCCGAAATCAAAATTCTGTTCGAGTGCGGTCTCTGTCAGCGGTTTCAATTTCACGACTCAGTTAAGACCAAGAGCAGAAGTGAATTTTATGAACCAACAGTCTTGAATGCAAAAACTAAATGAAACTTAACTACAACAACACACAGGCACAACACGCCCTCCCCCAAAACACAAACAAAACACACCTGTTGTTATTTCCCTCTCTTATATTGAGATGAAAGTTTTCTGTTACTGCAGCCTGGAGTATTTTCTTGTACAGTTCGATCGAGTTTTGAACACTTGTCAACAACCACCGGGAAATCGCATAATATAAGACAGTATGAAGATCTAGATAAATCTGAAAAACGACTTCCCAATGTTGTTTCCTGTGTACAGGGCAATGTACATAATTAACGAGTAGGCGTTTTAAATTAGGCATTCAGTTCAGAAGAGGATGAGGAGGAAGGAGAAGAAGAAGGAGGAGGAGAGGAGGAGGAGCAGGAGGAGCAGGAGCAGGAGGAGGAAGAGAGGAAGAAAAAGGAGGTGGAGGAGGAGGAAGACGAGGAGGGGAAGGAGACAGAGGGGGAGTAGGAAGAGGAAGGGGGTAGACAACGGGGGAGCAAAATTCAAAATCTATGAATGAATTATCTTTTGGTTTACATTAAAACAATGAAGAATTTATAAGGTATCAGATACCAAATGGTCGTCCAAGTGTTACAGCGTCATCAACTATATGGACTACAGAGCAGAAATATAGCTTGCTATTATGAACATCGTCTTTTATACCCTGAATTGCTTGTTCGTTAAGCAAAAATAAATGCAAGAATTTCAAAACAAATTACCGGAACAAGATATGAAGCAGGCGAAAAATAACCAAAGAAAGTACGAGGTGATCAATGATTAATTTAAATATCAGTATGGTGTGACATATTTGAAAGTTTACAAAGGATTTCAGTTTCAATTGAAAACGAAAAAAACAACAAATGTATATCTAAACAAAAATAGACAAAACAAAACAGCAAACAACAACTATCATTCCCATCACACGACCATTTCAAAATCAGAGAAAATATGAATGTGAACATAAAAAATATATAGACGCAATAATGATAATAGGCTACCTTAGCCGTGAATACTATGAATCAATCAAGAACGAAGAATGTCTGAACCACAGACGAGATGGAAAATACAAGAAATTGCACGGAAAATCTCAATTCCGACAAGACAACCAAAGAACCACAACGGAATATGTAAGCACAAATATGAAATCAACCGTCAGGTCACTTCTAGTCGCTTCCTGAACACCAATATCACTGTCTTAATTTTGCAACCTGCTTAGCTTGTACACCAAAAAAAAAAAAAAAAAAAAAAATTTAATCTAATGAAATTCATCATTCTATCACCGCAAATCGGTCAATCACCTCATGAATCTCATCATCACTTCCAACCGGTAAACTATCTGGGACAAAAATCACAATTCAACCACTGACAGTTTCTGCATAAACCCTAAAATTAATCCAAACTGTACATCAAGAACTTAAAGAAATTTCATGAACAGCAATAACCTTATCCCCGCTAATTACTTCGTAAACTCTAACATCAATCCAACATGTGTTGTCACGTACTTAAAATAAATCTCATGAAATCGATAGTCCCATCACCGCTTGTCGCTTCACAAACATTAACATCACAATAAGTATCGTCCGACATGTTACTGTACAACTTGTATAAAAAATGAATGAAAAAAAAAATGTTAATGAAATCGATAATGCTGTCATCACTACTCGCCCTACAAACCCTAACACAACATTAGTATTATTGTCCGACATGTATATGTATCATCTCGTACAAAAATTATAAATAAGTAAATAAATAAAAATAATTATCATGAAATCACAAATCCTATCACCGTTGTCGCTTCTTAAACCCCAACATCATAATTATTATAATCCAAACTGTAACAAAGCCAAGAAAACCAAACCATAGAAACCTATCCACTGGCTCATTCCATCACAAACTGCCACTTCAGACTTCATTAATCCCGATGAAAAGAAATGCTGGAACAAGATCAAATGGACGGCCCACTACGAAAATATAATACCGTCGACGGTTGAGATGACCTGGAGATGGCGATGATGATGATGGTGATGATAATAAATATGGTGTGGAGATCCAGAGATAAGACAAGACGAGTTCAGTGAGCTAGATGCCCTCTATGTGTACTCGTCACGATAACAATCACAGGTAGTGGATGAGCGCCGCGGCATTGCTCCAAAAGAGAGACGAAGCAACATTTCAGGGTGCTAATGAACCTTTGCATACATGTGACGTCACACCAGCTCGGTCGCATTGGACGGCTTAATATGCACACAGTGTACCACCAACTTACATAATGCAGCAGCACAGTGCATATGATGGACTTGGTGCATGAAATCATTCGAAGAAACAGCCGAAATTAGTCACAGACATGCAGGGTTGCATCCTCTTGCCATTATTCATTCTGATCACAGCCATCGTTAGTTAGTGTAACCAATGATGGCTGTGTTCTGATACTGATAGAGAAGAATTTGAAATGTAGTTTTCCTCTGGTTACGTCACATAAGTGTGGACGCAAATTCAAACCGTTCTAAAAACAATGGCTTCGTCCGAAAAGCCTTGCCTTTGCTCTCAAGGTTAGAACTTTTTTTTGTTTCATTTATCTCGTTTAAAGAATACAGAGAATGTGGCAACTGAACATTTGCCTTTGTATCGGCATTCAGTGCGCGCACATGTATTTCTGTAAGAGTGTATTTGTTTATGGTGAGTGTGGTGGGTGTTTGACCTGGTATGCCTGAGTAGCAGGCAGTGATTGCGGGAAGGTGAACTTAATAGGCGGAAGGGGGAGTGTCCATACAATACAAATACATATCCGATATCTGTATTTTACAAAATGACAATGAAGATGGAAAATGCATAATAATGTACTCACGGTTACTTTCGTAATGTAATATGGTGAATGAGAAAATTAAATTACAAACTGCACACATATTGTAGACAATTACGTACACTTAGTAATGTCTAGCTAGCACATGAACAATTCCCATGTCAGAGGGAAACGCGATACAAAGATAAACAACAACAACAACAACAACAAAACAACAACAAAACCATAAACAATCATCAAATCAAATCGCAAAATTGAGAAAGGTCGCCTTCGTGCCAGGAATGAACCAAACGAAAAAGCGTGTGATCTTTTCAAGAATTTGTTGATGGCTTACACATCCGCTTCATGCGTAATGCAGACATCCGCGTCACGCGCGACAGCGTTCGGATCTTAAACAGCTAGAGGCTTTAGTCATTTATTTACTCATGGCTTTCTAATGAATTTTGCAATTGTTGCAATGGTGAACTTGTAATGATCGGCATTATAAATATCTCAAAACGACGTATTTTGGGATAGACCGCTTGTCCTTAAAAGAATCCATTTATTATCTTGCAGTGAGTGTGGAAGAGGTCATAGATTTCTAGGCGGGGTGATAGAGAGGAAAAACGATGGCGAGTGGCGTGGGATGATACAAATTAAAAGATTAGTGATTCATTCATGGAGGTTAAGATTAGAGCCTACATAACTTTTTGTGCTCTCATCTCACATACCTAAACACTACGTCGTATTTGGTTTGAGATGGAAAGGCCTACACATAGGCCCTTCAATTCTTAGGCTGTGAATGTAACAAAAGCGTGTTTTCGCATACGCGCAGATCTGAGCGGTGCGACCCCTCTTCTAGCAGCCTGTCCTTTCAAGTAGGGCTTTCATAGCAAAGCTTTTCTGCGCGTTCGCTGCCCTACTTAATGACAGATCACGTGCTTTGTTTTAAATTAATTTTCCATTATAGTCTTTATTAGTTTAAAAAATCTATTTCTGCTCGAATCTTTTTTTGGTCCCTGTATTAATAAATGACATCAGATTTTGAGTATGGTCAACTCCCATGAAGACATTGGCCTTGAAAGTTAGGTCAAGCTAAGCCCAGTTCCGTCACACATCCGGTCTCCAAGGCGTCTACGCCCGAACTCGACACGACTTCACTGAATAAGGAAAAATAGAACACGACTTGCAGTGAAAACAGTACACGACTGCCAAAAAGTGCGAAAAAGAATCAGATCGTTATTCCTTCAAAAAAAGCGCTTAGCATACGGAAACTTTTGGAACTTTTTGTATAAGTTGCGAGGTTTTTGTCATGTGCGGCAAAAGGCAATATATATCTAGAGGAGTTCTTCTTTCACTTTTTCAGATCTGCGCATATGCAAAAAAACGCCATTGCTATGTTCACGGCCTTCCTCCTTTTCTACAGTCAAGGATTTATCTGTGATAATACAGCGGTGCATACATGGATATACATACAAGAAAATGCAGTGACCAAACACGCCGGAAAACTATCCCTATCCTTGTTTACCAAATAATTTCGCCAGGGGATTAAAACGACGAAATTATATTTCTGACAAAAAGGAAGCCATGACATATTATACACTGCCCTTAATCAAATTCAGGGAACCATGATTATGTGACATGACACCACGTGAAAATGCGAACAAGTGAGCTGAACAGCCATAAAAAAAAATCAGAGTACATGTATTTAAAATTATCTCGGCAAAGCTAACAGATTAGCTAGTTTATCGAAAAAGCAAGCAAAACACAAAGAATAACAGAAAGGAAAGCGTTATGAGAATGGAGGATTCGAACCATCTAGAAAGGGGATTTTAGTATTTCGGTCCATTTTTGAGACCTAGCATTGGCGATTTACGACCTATTTTGTCTTGCTCCCTCAAACTTGCAGTCTGGTCTAAGACGTAAAATCAACTACTCACTTCGTTGACGGATTGTATTATTTACATGCATCAGCACAAAGTATAGTTTTGAGTTGATGTGCGTTTTCACAACTAGATAACATCGTTACGAGTATTTCTTTGACCTAATGCGTATAGGTATAATTTGGACTCTTCAAAGGTCGCACAATTTGGAACATTATAGAAACGCCAGTCGGTGATCACTGAAATCAATTGGTTGAGTTGCATACACAACACTACTGTGGATCGATTAAGAAAGATAGACCGTTACGAAAACGATGGGTCTTGACTACAGATTGATTCAATGGAGGCTGTACGTGACGATGTTACCAATTTTACTTCTGCCCGAGTGGCTGGATGAATAAAATCAAGACAAATGGCATGCAATGATAGTATTACATACACTATCTATTATGCTTGTCCTGACTTGATTTCTTAGATAAAATGAGACTGGCCTCATGTGATGAAGGAATAGATGTACTATTATATACCCGCCGCCGTTGCATAGTGGTTCGAATCCTACAGCCACCGGGATGTTTTCGAAACTAGCCGGCTGCTACCCAAAGTGTGTGTGCTATGGACTCAATGGGAAGACTGGAGCCACGCAGTCGAGCTTCATCCACTTTACGGATGCAAATTTTAGAGTTGCTCAAATTACATGACCATCAGTGCAGGTGCTGGTATCTCTAGGGCCTGGTTGACGCCAAGTTATATAATGACTGCAAGCGTAGAATCTTGCTCTGTCAATCAGCCTCAAAGCAGATGCACCTCCGTAGTATCATCATTATGCTATCCTCATCACTATCCTTCATTATGCAATTAAGAAACTTTGAGGAAAACAAACAGGAATAATGCACACTTCCCAAGTTAAGAACAATAGTTATTCATCTTATTCCATTTAGCAATTTAGAAAAATCGTATTTTGCCTCCCTCTCGCGGTGAATTAGAAAAAAATAATAAATGAACAAATTCAACCCACACACTAGCATCCAATACTATGAATAAATTCACAGACGATCAAAAGTTTGAATGCGTATCAGACGGCAGCAATTTACCTAGTCAGCAAACAAATGTCAAAATCGGCGACTCGAACTCTAAAAAAAACTCGACGATATCTTACGGCAGTAATGTGAACGATACCGACTTCCTCACATATTCAGATAAAAAAAATATGATAGACGAAATACGATGTATACACTTTGGTAGTCGAGAGAAACTGGAGCAAAGAATGAGGGAGAAGATAGACGTGAGGATAGACCGATGAAACGAGGGTGGACGAAGATAGCTTATTTTATTATCGCCGTCTGATATTATGATGTGAATCAGGAAGCGTCACAAACATCGAGAGATGATAAAACAAGGACGGGAAGACGTGAAAAGAAAAAGGGAGGAAACGACACGAGAAGTGAAGAAGAGATCTGAGAGGAAACAGAGCTATGATTCGGATACACAACCACTCAAACCACCATTGCGCTTCCTGCAGCATTCGGGCTCTTATTTATAAAAATGTGCGTACTTGGGTACTTGGGAAGAGGGGAAGAGAAGGTACGCGACACGAAGGTCTATCTATCTATAGCAACGCTGTTGATTTCAGTATTTATATATACTCTTCCTATTTATAAACACCTGTGATTTCTCTCTCGTCTTCCATTACCAATGTTCCAGTTAAGATTTGTGGCAGGAAAAAAATAAAAGGGTTAAAAAAAAATCGGAGCCTTTCAATTCCACAAGGACCACCTATTCAAAACAACCAGACAAATAAATTAATCATAGACGCGTCTTCTCGTTCTATTCGAAACCCGTGTGGTGTTTGCAATCTGTTAGCTCCGGCCGTAACTTTATGATAATATTTTCCCGAACATATTTGGCGAATCGCCGTCGGCTTTATTGCGTTTCCATAAGCATTCCAGCCAAACTCAAAACACTATCGGAAGGAGTGAGTGACTGAAGCGCGGTTGCTGTTGAAGTAGCAACCTATTCATGCAAGTGTCAGCCAACGCAGGAAAAAGGCGAGGGATGGATAGATGCGATGAAAGCAGAAAGTAATGATGGGTTCGTTGGTATTTTGGACCGAAGCCATACTTTCGGAGTTCAACACGTAGAAGAGCCAAAGTCTAGCTCTAAAAGTCATGTGGCAAGGCACTCTTTAGTTTTGCTTTCCTGTAGATATCGAGTAGAAAATGAAAGGGGACAGAAGATATTGCTGTGAGCACTGATGCAATAATGGCAGAAGATATTGATGTGAGCACTGATGCAATAATGGCAGAGCACGATACGTTTACCAAAGGTTGTAAGAATAGCATGTGGCAGACAGCGTGCCCCCTGAATTATGATCTAAAAACAAGAGCGTAATATGATCGTAAAGAGTATCATCAGGGGATTTTCCGACCCACAGCATAAGATGTTTGTATACACACAGGTTTGAAAAATACTACCTTCAAAGATTATCACTGCCTTCACTCATAATTTTTTCGTTGTAATATTGCAGGAATTAGAGAAAGCTTCAAAGAACTTGTTCCCGGTTGTGCGTCTTCAAAACAACAAAAAGGAAGATTTATGTGGGGGAAAGCGACGCGTAAGATGTGAGTTGATTTTTTCCACGATCTCAACATTGTCATTACCAAATCTTTTGCTCTGGTGGCTCTTCCATGCATGATTTTGGCAGAATGCCTCTAAACTTTATATCATCATGGTGCATTTGGAGGATGCTTCTAAAGTAAGTTTCACTTTTATAAATTCTCTATTTGCAAACTACACAATCGATTGTCTCTCGCAGGGGTACGACGAGTTTGTTTATTTGGTGTCTTAGGGCTCTTTTTGAAAACAAACGTCATCTCAGCGCCCATGGAAAAAGCAAGACGAAAGGCTGGTTGGTTTAAGAGATAGAAAAGAAGTAGTAGACACAATTTTCCGATGAGGAAGTTCCTAAAAACGAAAACAGGCATTTAAAATACACGAGAAGCATAATGCGTAAGAATATAAGCAGCTAACTACAGGATATCAGGAAGAGATGATTTACAGACAAAAATATCATCACTCTTAAAACGTTGTTGTTTTTTTTTAAACAAAGGCCATCAAGCCCAAAACTGCACCACTATAAGCACCCCCAGGATTTTCTACCGGCCTTTGAAAACAAACGTACTCGGTCCATCAGTCTTGTTAATAATCCCGATAGTATTTTTCAGTCATGCAATGCACACCAAATAATGCCCCCTTCCCTCCACTAGCAAAACCTTTCCCCTCCCCCTCTGAGGCCACAAAACAAAACCTGACAGAAGAAATACTTTAACATGTCTTAATCTCAGGGAGAAAACAGTTTTCATGTGTACAGCAAATCAATCTGCATAATGTTATTAGCTAAATACTTTTATTGTTTCTCTTAGTGTTTTAATCTACAACAACAATATCGTTTGCCGTTAAACTTTTTACGTCTACCATATCTCGATTATGCATACATATAAGGTGTTATACTCATCCACTTGACAGTATCTTTCTCGGATAACTATCGCCTCTTTGAAAATTCCCAAACAATACCTCGAAAACTGCAAATGTACACGTGAGCCTATAAATAGCATGATTCATACTAATGTCAAGCATTGCTTCAAGCTGGCCTGTTCGATGGCCTGTTCTGAGGCTGTACTCATTAGAAGCATTTTGTGTGTGTATGTGTGTGTTTGTGTGTTGAACACAAGCCACCGTAAATTGTTCATTCTTTTTATTTAATGTTCTTTGCAAGCCAGAAAGTGTATAAAGTACTGTTTGCAATACGACGTTTATGCTAAGATACGCCAAATATTCGGTTGTCGTATTCTACTCAAATCATAGACATTAAAGGTGTTTGTTTTTGTAGGTTGCTTTGTTTGGAGTTTTTGTATGTGTGTTGTTATTGTTGTGTGTGTGGTTCTTTTTTGTTTTGTTTTGGTTTTGTTTTTTGTTTTTTGCATTTTTAGTGAAAGATTAACTTTTTTGTAGATTCCGTATCATGTATGCAGGATTTTAGATAAAATTGAATAAATACACATCATTTAAAATGTTATCGAATGATTGTCATTAATTTGTATTTTTACTGACTTGAAAGTGAATTTAGAATTTAATCAGAGAGAGCTGATAAGTCGATGATTAAATTAAAATTTGCTGCTTTTTCCTTGACCATTCTCTCTCTCTCTCTCTCTCTCTCTCTCTCTCTCTCTCTCTCTCTCGC
>JAOYNN010227317.1:0-10596 GCA_025770095.1 Goniobranchus kuniei
CCGATCTCAACAAATCTGATTTGAAATGACAAACAAAATAGCCAAATCAATGCTGCATGATAGCAACAAAAAAACAACAACAAAAAACAACAACAACATTAGAAATGATTAAGTAAAATAGCCATATTCAATACCGCTTGATTGTTGTTTAGGTGATTAGAATTCAACCTCTGCTTGATTGCAACTTATTTCAGAAATAAAACAAATTTTCTTAAAAATCACCATTTAACAGCAACTCCTTTTGGACCATGCAATGAATGAAAATGAAAGGCTTAAACCTTTTCTCAGACACAGATCTAATTCGCTTAAAAGTCACAATTAACGGCAAGCCTTTTTTGATAATTGCAGTTCATGAAAGGCTTTGACATTCTATTCTTTCTTTTAGAGCAAAGAGAAAAGTTTATGAGATGTTAATGCCCCAACAACTCTTACAAAAACCTCTATGGAATTATGACCTTTATATTGTTTTTCTAGGATCTGATCCAGATGTCTAGATACATATCTACTAGATCTTCCGGTTAATAGATATAGATCTAATACACTTAGATTGGAATGGGTATTGGTGCTATGTGGACTTCCTTAATTTTATTGGAGCCTGATCATTTTTATTTGTGTTGGAACAATTTTCTCTTTAAACTCAAGTGGCACTGGACTGAGTAATCTCTGGATTCTCTAGAGACTAGATCTTAATTACTAATGGTGTCATTGCCTGCCCATTTTAATGGGCTCTCCTGAAATATAATCTATTAAATATTGGTAGGGCAGGGATTGCAGATATAAAGAAACTCCAGAAGTACTTTAAATCTATCAAGATGACAGAATTATTAGATCTAGATCTCCATTCTGGCTAAACCATCATGATATTGGTTCAGAAGTGCTTTTTAGTGAGCATTACACTTTTTTTTGTTAAATTACACATTCCTAGTAACTTTTATTACATATTTTTAAAAGTGGAACTAAATGCAGGTCTGAAGATACTTCAAATTGACATTTTAGGCCCCTATCAAACACATCAACCAACGCCATCACTGTGATCGATATGGCTCTGTGTTGGCGTTGTGGGGCCAATGGCATAAGCTGTCTTTGCCCATGGTGTGCCCCATCTTTACCATGTTTTAGCAGGCTCTTCTCATTCCAGTTGGCTTTCAGTGAGTCAACACGGACAGTCAAGAACACTTTTTTGTGTTTATACTACTTGTAATGCAAGCTCATATTTGTCTCTTTTCTTGATAAATTGTATCCGTCTAAACTATTGTCCCAAAGAATAGGTTCATCCTGCACTGATGTTATTAAGGATTCAACATCAATATCTATGTCCTCCATGGTCTAAAAAACATAATATGAAAGAAGCTAGAAAAATGTCAAATCAAAAGAGTAGAGAACAAAGTCAGTTTAAATAAGTTAAAAAAGGAAATGGACTTGTTTGCTACACTATCACTTTTGTTTTTAATGGTATACCAATCATCAAATATCCGCCAAATAAACCCGCCATTGATGAGGCCAGTCTCTTTCCACTATGCGATGATTAAACAAAATTTGTCAGTTTGGAGGAAAATCCGCCACGCTGGGAACACTGGTGTAGGTGTTTGCACAGCATGCATCAATGAGTCTGAAAGCAACCACAATAGCTTTGGACTTTTGATTATTTGGACAGCTTTTCAACATGCTGTCATGAAATGGGTGCCATGGTGACAACGCTGGTCCATCATGGCTTTTCGTCGTGGTCGATGTATGTGAAGACACCTATGCTCGCTAATGGTTATTTTGAGAAAAAAGCCGTGGACGACTCTTGTAAGTCTTTAGCCAACGATGTGTCTCAAAGGGGCCTTACAACTGATTCAAGGGACTAGCACTGAAGGATTAGAATGATTACAATTCCCCTTTGCAATAAGACCAAGACATGTTCATCAGAATCCTAAGTCTACTTTTCAGCTTAGTGTATAAAGTTATTTGTTGTGATGAACTAAAAGATTAGCAGTATAATAGCTGCTTTATTTTGTTTCAATTCAATGTACATTCATTCTGTCTGGTCTCCTCCTATTCACCACAATTTTGATAAATGGGAACTGCTTGCTATTCGTGTCAGGTTGTGAGTAACCAGAGTCAATTGTTGTTTGTAATAGCCTGCATTAATCGAGAAAATCACAAAATTTACTATCTTAAAACATTACTAGGGTCCACCCTTGGTGAAAAAGCACCCTCTCAAGTGGAAAATGAAGCTCCAGGATCAGCAACTACATCAAAGACTGAATTGCCTTTAGAGAAATCTTCTAGCTCTTTGAAGAAGGGCAAAGAGGATCCAAATAAGCCCCAGGTAATTTCGTATTGCATATTACAAAACACCTTTTTGACCCTTTTGGCATTGTGATATTAATCAAATTGGTGGTTAAGTGCACCCACTTGTAAAGAATTTTGCAGATATCAAAATTGCAAATTATTTTCTATACTATTTGCTTTGTTTTAATTGAAACTGAAATTTTCAGTGGACTAAATTGTAGTCTAAGTAAGCTGAAGATTTAAAATAGTGTACTGCATTACTTTCATGTCAACCCAGAATGAGAGATCTTTTAAACTAGAAGAATTGACATGGTAAACCATGTTATTATAAAAGTGGATGGATAATAATAGACTTTAATATGATTCTCAAATGCCTGTTATTACTTGCACTAATCAAGTGAAAAATAATATCATGATCAGACTTGACTGTCATCAGTTCAAAACTACTATCGGTATTCCCAGTTTGCTTGTAGATGTGATAACTACATTATCCTGACTTAAGGTTCTACTTCAGTAAAAAATACTTTACATAAATAAACACATTGTACAAATTCATCAGAGATGTTTAACGAAATTGAACAAGATTGAAAAGACTTTCCATAAATTACCTTATTGTAAAAATGCTGCAGAAGTATTTCATCATCAGCCAGTTTGAGTACTGCAATAACTCTTTTTTTGTAATATACCATTTCATAACTAAAAGTAATCCAAAAGTCAGTGTACTGGGAGATGGTTTTAAGAATAAAATATAGAGAACATGCCATTCAACTAAGTAAAGTTTGCTTGTAGGTTTGATCAAGATTTTAAACAACATGGCCACAGATAAAGGTTTCAATTGAAAATTGGTGCTTAAACTTGTCAAACACAGCCACAAAATCCTTCATCAGACATCAAATCAATTGAATTATTTCCCCTCTCTGCTTCCCTTTCTCTATAAGGGTTGCTGCATCTGCAATGGTCAAGATTGACATTGCACCCATGCTTTTGTGTTGTTGAAAATGCATGTTGTTTGTTGCGTATGAGCATGGGCATGTAAATCAATATGCTTATCATAAGCATAATTTACAAAAATTATTTACACATTATGTCTGAGATACTGTGCTTTTTTATATAATTAGGAGGTGAAAAATAGGATCCATTGTATATAGAATTATAAGTGTTTTACAGTAAACGATTTCTTGTATCTTTAAAATACAGCCATCAGTAAGGAACAAGCTTGGATCCAAGGCTTTAAAATTCCTTAAGAAAGGACGTCCAGTGGATGATCAGATTGTCGTTGATATTATCACAGAAGCAATCAGGTAATGAACATTTGAAGAGTTATTAGATGAAACTGGATTACTTTAATCCTCTGAAAATAATTCAATTATCATATATTACATACTTTTGAATTGCATATTAAGGTGTATGATCATGTTTGGGTTTTTATTACATTGTTTTAGAAGATAATAATATAATGCATCCCTACCTACCAATATTAATATTGAAAAGTTTTTTTTTTATTAAAAATGTTTTCTTAGTTCCCCCTTAGCCTTTTCATTATCATTAATGAGGTAAATGGCATTTCTTTTTAAGGAGAATCCCTGAAGGAACAGGTTGGGTCCTTGATGGCTACCCACAGAATTACAACCAAGCTAAAATGCTTGAGAAAGCTCTCAGTGGTTATGATGCCAATGCCAGGGAAGTTGTCAAGCGTGAACCAAAGGGTAGGATGCGGAAATCTAGCCTGGTACCTGACCCAAGGCCACCACCTCCTCCAGCAGATCCTCCGAGTGGGATTGATGTTGTCATTCTCTTTGATAACCGAGATGAACTGAGTTTGAAGAGAGCAGCTGGAAGAAGTGGTATGTTTATAACTTCATAGATACTACTTTTGCTTTTAAAGGTTTTCTTACGATAATGAGAATGGTCACTGAGGGCTTGACATTTTTTTCTTTCTTTTGTGTAATCATTCACTGCCTTTTCTAAAGCAGAAAGAGTTTGTAAGACATTTGACAAGGAGGTGCTACTTTTGAGTATGTAAGTTGATAAGACTTTAGAATTTTGGAATACTCAGTTTATGAAATACCAAAATTCTATGATTATTCTTTAGATTTTAAAATCTTGTTTTGACTCTGCCTTCTTCAACTGGCTTTATTGTTTATTCCAGTATATAATAACATTACTTTTCCTTCTTACCACTTTGTTGTTGTTGTTGTTGTTGTTGTTGTTGTTTAAATTATTGTTATTGTTATAAAATTCTATTTTTTCAAGCACAAAAATCAAATTTAATGAATAACAAAATGCTTTATTAAAAACTTAAAGTCTTATCTTTCATATCTTTCTCAAGGTCTTTTGTGTTGATTTTACCCTTCTTATTGACCATATGCTTTATCATTGTCTTCACAGAACAAATTCAGGCAGAAAAAACTTTCCATGAAGAATTCAACCCACCACCCGATGGAAGTGCAACCGGCATAGGAAAAGTAGAAAAAGTGCAACCAGTTTCTGATTCCTCATATGACCAGGAACAAATTCAAGCAAGGTAAGTTCAAATCTACAAGTCAGTTCTTAACCTTTGTACATCAGAAAATATAATTTTTTAAAAAGCACAGTCACATTGATTACAATCTTCTTCTTCTTCACATTATCCAACTGACTCAGTGAAACTGAGTATAAATGTCAAAGCTTGATAAGGGTAATGTGGCAGGGGGACTGTTTGAAAGAGTCTAAAAGCAATACAAAATCACATGATGGAGTATGATTGTGCAGGTCAAGAGATCATATTAATAAACATTTGCTTTATTTTCAGAATAACTGGATTCCTTGATCAGTGGCCCAAACTTGAAAAATGGTTCACCAAGTTTGGAACTTTAAAAACAGTTGATGCAAGTTTGGAAAAAGAAGCTGTTTACTTAGAGACAGAGAAGATCCTTGAAGATACTGTTGCAAAGGTGAGTAGGCCTATAAAATCCTCTTGAAGTCTTTATTTTATTCCCTTTGTATGAGTAATCAAGGGTTATGCTTGCTAAGTTACAATGTTATTATCTCATGAAGACTCTCTATACATACACTTACAATGTACTTATAAGTAGATTTATCTACTTACCTTCTTATATCAGTGTTAACATTATTAAATTCTCATTTAAGTTTGCACTCTTTTCTGACCATTTTAACTGATTTCATCCATAATTTTTTCTTGGTGTGGACAGAGTTATTTCCTCTAGACCCCTTTCCACGTACAACACAACAACCTCTAAATCACCTTTCCCATGCCGCTCCATATATCAAATTGTTCAAAAACGATAGGAGAATTTGAATTTGGATATTTAGAAGTGTTGGTTGTTTACCATATCGAATTATTACACAGAAACCACACATAACAATAAAAAAATGATGTAATAATTTCAAGTTTAGATCTACATCAATTTTGCAAATACATAAGCTCTCTGAAGCATCAGAAACAACAAAAAATAAGAAAAACATCTCCTTGGTATAGATTTGTAAAGTAAAATTTATGAATAAAGCTGCAATCTTTTTACTGCACTGTAAATTTATACTGTATGTGCTGTTTGTGTTTGAATTGTGACAACTCGCAGTGCGACAACAACAGAGATATATTCTTCTCAGTGATAAAATGAAGTTCATTCTGGCAAAGGAATGCAAGAAGAGTGGAAAAATTATTTAAAAATTAGACTTTCGTTTCCTACATCACAGAGCCGCTGACAGCAGTCAAATGGATGGAATGGGAAAACCCAGAGCCGCTGTCAGCGGTCAAATGGACGGAATCAGTTAATCAATTAATAAGTTCATTAAAATTGATAACAATGCACTGATTTGACTTAAATCAAAATGTTTAAATCAAAGACTTTAAATGCTCAGGAAAAAATACATGGATAATGAAGACTGTCACCTTATATTAGTAAACAAAAGAAAAACTTCAGGGCATGAATGTTTGATTAAAAAATAAAACCAGAAATAAAGTATGAATGATGCATGTTTGAGAAATCTTTCGTGATTTAGATTTTTTTTTTTGTTGACTCGAAAACACTTCTGGTAATATGCTTCCAATTAATGATTTACACCACAACCTGCAACTTCCTCTTATTTTCAATGTATTTGGGCATAATATTTTTAAAAAGCCAAGTCCTTACAATGTTTTGCAGATCCTGAGCAAAGGACAAGAAGAGGCACAGCAAGAAGCAGAGAAGGTGGAAGAAAAAGAGGTAAAGGATCTTATGTTATCTTTACATAAATAGTCTTCTCCTTATCTCATTAGAAAAATGTGTGCAGGGCATTGCTCATGTTTTATTTATTACAGCAATGTACAAATGTAGAAAGACAGTTACAAATTATTAGTCAAGTGGAGGCATTAAATATTCAGTGGTTGTGTGAACTCAGAATCACAAGAGCGAAACTAGCATGGACTGAGTCCATTTTGTATTATTGTAGTATTGATATATGGAGGTGTAACCTATAGAGTGATGTTTAACTTAGAAGGGATATTAACTCACTTAATTGAGGTGAGATGAAAAGAATCATCTGAAAGCATGCAATGATTTTATTAGATTGATAGCAATAACGCCAAAAAGGTTGCTTTTCCATTTCTACTGTGTACTGTACACTGCAGGTTGATAATGTATTGGAATGGCAAAGTTCAATAATATGGGCCCTTATTGGATAGAATAGCATGAAAGAAGAGTGTAAACAATGTTCAAAATTAAATGTCCTTGAAATGGACTGTCCACCCATTCATATTTCTCTGTAAATTGATTGAATGCTGTGGTTGAATTTCCAGGCACCTGGTGCACCTCCTGAAGTTCCACCAGAGCCTGCTAAAGAGGAACCAGCTCCTGGAGGTCCGGAGGTGCGAACTTCTCGGCCATCATCGAAAACTGGAAGTCGTGCTGGTGAGCATATTGTAGAAATGGACTTTATATATGTACTTTGATCCTGGTTTGACACAGTTGTCTGTAACTATTTCATTGCTGCAGAATTTTCTCTGCCTAAGTCAATACATTAATATGGTATCTGACCTTTAATTCAAGCCTTTAGTTTCCAAAACATACATGACTTAGATTAACAGTTAGGTTAGTAAACTTAGGCCCGAACCCATGACTGAGTATAGAGGAATTAGGGATGGAGCCCCAATTATACTAGGCATATGGCATAATGTGGTAGTTTGCCATTGCTTTCCATGCTGACTTTACTTCCGCCAAGTCTAGAAAGACCCAGCTACCCATTTCTACTGCTGGGTGAACAGGCGGCCGATGTAAGAGTTAAAAGAGACTTAAAATGAGAGCACTAAAGCTAGTGTACAAACAATTAAAGAGCAAAGATAACCCAGTTTGGATTTCAGTGAAATAAATGGGTGAAATCAATGGGAAAAAGATTTATTTATAAAGTTGAATATAAAATCTTATCCAATAAATAAACTCACATGTGATAATGCAGATAAGGAGACTGACTCCTCCAAGAAAGATGGCCAATTGGAATCTGAGGATTTTGACACAGAGCTAATGAAATCTTATCTCATGTCAGACACAAGATCAAATGCAAGCTTATCCAGTGGTGATTCTCTCATTGTTAAATACTGTTTATCAGTTTCGCTGTATTGTATCAGTTTTTTTAGTTTTTTAAACAATTGGTTTTTTTTCTTGTTGGGAAACATTGTCAGTGTTGATTACAATTTTTATAATGTCTAAGATTTTGCTTTTCACCTAGCTTCATTTTCTCTTGCTTCGTTCAGTTTATGAATTGTAAGATTTAACTGTTTAGTTATTTTATCAAACAAAACAGTTTTCATTTTCATTACATGTCTTTATAATATCCACATTTGCAAAGATTAATAAAAAGTAGAAAATACAAGTACATTGCTCATGAACTGCATATTATGTTGACGAATAACTTTTAGACTATCATAGGTCAAATAATACCCTTAAAATAATGTATAAAAATGTAATTTGAAGGAAGTTTATTGATAAAGATGTAGGCCTAATAATAAAGATCATTATTCCAGATTCCCCTTTTCATATCTAACATGAAACAATGAATTATTTACCCTAAAAAGGTTTGTGATTAATGAAAAAGCTAAGAAAACTAAAGCAAATTTGTTGACAATATTATGATAAAATTTTTAATCAAATGTCAATTTTACAATTTGTATTAAACCCATGAGTATCAGAGGAGGAACTTTTTGACTTTATTACCTGATTCCCATGCAGGATCTGCCAAATCCAGAGGATCCTCCAAAGATAAGAAATCAAAATCACCCAAAGGAAAGAAATCTGAATCTGGAAGTGCTAAGGGTAAAGGAAGTCGAGGTTAGTGACTCAATGGTTTCATTATTTGTATTTGATTAGAGTATGCCTGAAGCCATAACACTTTTAAGTGTAGTAAACTTTTTCTGATATTTTTTCTTGTGATCTTAAGATTAAAATTGAAAAATTTGTAGGCATATTGACTTTTACTCCAACAGATCTTCCAGAGAATTATAGATTAAAGCTGGATACATTTCATTCTCTAAAACATTTATTGTAATAATATTATTATGCTCAGTTCCTTATTCTGCTGGTATAACATTAGGATAGGCATAATTTAAAGTCAATATCCCAAGTACTTCCAATTTTCAACCGCTTTTTACATTGATACTGCTGGCATATGCAGTGGTAATTAAAATTTGACTTCTCAAGGGATTCAAAATTTTGAAACTTTTATCATTTCTTGATTCTCTTTCTCTACAAGAGGCTCTTCTGCTTTTATTCTGGCTCTTACATTTTTTAAAAATTGAATTCAAATCTGTTTCTGAAAGGATTACATTGTGTTTTTTGCAATGACACACACACAAGAAAAGAAAACCTCAGCCCAACAGTTTGAACTCAATTACCCTAAGTCCCCTTAAATCTTATTAATGCAGATCACTGACAATATTAATAGTCATATTTTTTTTTGTGTGTGTGTTATTGTCTTTTATTACACTTTAGGACAATAGTACCTTTTGTAATTTTTACTGTTGCACAATTCAAATGATCTTGAAATCAATTAAGTTTTAACATCGTACTTCTAAACTTCATTGCTTTGTTGCAAGACTAAAATCTAAAAAAAAATTCCTATGCTTTTATACCTTTTTTTCAAATGAATGAAGGAAAGAAGAATTACATATGTTTATTCACCAGGATCCTCTCCTAAATCTGCTGGACGTAAAGGATCAAAGAAATCCAAGACTCCAGAACCAGAACCAGAACCAGAACCAGAGGTTCCAGCTGGTCCGCCTCCTCCCAAACCTGGTGATGAAGAATGGGACTTTGTTGATTTAGGCATTGACAATGTGAGTTTACCCTCTGTATTATACAAAATATTGTCAGCATCATTCCACAATCACCTAAATTGATTTTTCAGGATTTGGAGTTGACATGCTCCCAAAAGCCAGTTTACAGCAATAAGAATATTATTTTGAATTCAAACTTGTTTAAGAAGTCATTTAAAATGTATGAATGGGTATATTACCATAACAAAATGAAATAGTTAATTTTTGTACTTCTCAAAACTGCCAAAACTGGCTTAGGCAATTGTGGAATCACGCTGACGATATATGCTTTTTTTGTATCATCTTTCCATACTTTTTAATTTTTCAGATTTTTTTGTTGAGAGATACCTTGTTACTTTTTAGCTTATTAACTATTTAAGTTTTTATTAGTTTATCAAGCTACAAAAGATGAAGATTTTAATCTACTGAGAATCTCTATAGAAAAACGAAACAAGGCACAAGTTAAGTCCATTGGTTCTTTCTTCCTTTCATCAAATTTGTTTTTTCAATTGTAGAAACATGATAGGCATCCATTGATAATTATGTAGATTATGTGTTTCCTGTAAGATTTAAAAAGATTTATTAGTTCTTGTCTAAGTCTTCATATAAGCTGACTGACTCTGATTAGCTGAGTATTTATGTCAACGCTTGAATTTCTAATCATGGTAAAAAACATTAATGTTGATATGTTGAAATTACAGGAATTGGCAAAGGTACTTGTCCTACACTGGGAAGAAACAGAGCAAGCTTATATTGGCAACTGCAAGCACGTCTTCCGGAATATTCGTGGCGAGCGAGAAAATATTTATCGCTATTTTTTCCAAATAAGGTACGAATTAGATATTTTTTTAATTGATTTCTTTTAAGGACATCATGTCGAAAAATTAAGATAAATTGGTGCTGCATGTAAATTAATTAATTGCTTTTAGCTTGAATTTGTTTAACGCCTAAATGGGGATTACATTTTGTTTTGAATGACAAGCATTTAGTTTAACTAGGAATATAATAATAATAAGAAGAAGAATAAGAATAAG
>JAOYNN010227428.1:0-10594 GCA_025770095.1 Goniobranchus kuniei
CTAGAATTTTTCAATTACCTTATTAATTAGATTTGAAAAGTGGTGTAAATTTAACACATGTATTCACAATAAGTGCGTGTGAATGAACACAATTTGGTTGCGTTTTAACAATCAAAGGCATAACAATATGTTTAAAAGTTAAAAATGGCACTGTTTATCGCCTGCCTTTCGCAAACTATAGAAAGTAGATTGAATCAACCGTTGCGGTAATCTAGATGTCTGACGGAAACAATTGTTTTAACGTTGCAAGGTGTCCGAGTTGAAAGCCCACTCGACGCTTCAATGAGGAGAAAGTTCGATATTTTTACGTCTGATATCATCTTGTAACATATTCACCTCTTGCAAGACACTTGAGATAGTAATATAGCGTTAAGAGAATACATAAATAATACATAGAAAGTATCGTGAGCAAATTTTAGTATGTATCCGCGGACGGGTAGTGATGCATTTAAGGTTCAAAGTTTGGCACGTTTTGTTTTGTTATTTAGGTTCGCCCGATATATATTATATAAATTTCAATTGAAATTTATTTTAAAGGAAAATGCTGTGGTTTATTTATTGTATCAACCAACTATCGTAACAATAATCATGAACGTTTTTAGGCGCTAGGCGGGGAAAAACTTAACAAACAATGGCAAAAAACGTTAGTTCAGATGCTTTACGTTCTAATGAGTGAAAAGCAATAATGTGCATTTTACCGGGTGTGCCCCTTGATCTTATTTGGATATGAAAATGGAAAAATAAAGCTGCTCCAAATCAACGTTCTACGGATTTGTGAATGTTGATGCAACGTTCAACTGTGCAGCAAAGCTTTTGTGAAATACACAAGTGTGCAATTAGATACAAAACAAACACAAAATCTATTAACACAAACACACAACGTAGTATAACCAGTAGCATTTGTTTCGACATCTGAGTGTCTCCTACAGTATCATAAAGCCAGATGCCTCGCTTATCAAGCTGGTCATTTGGTTTCCTTGAGCCTTACAAAAGATCCGAATCCACCATTGCCTCCGGGATGTGGAACGAAACTTATTGTGGAGGAAATTCTGTCCACTTTCAACATATTAGTTGGCGTATAAGGGGCGTGTAAAGAGCGGAGCAGATTTTTTCAAATTCGAGATGCAAGCGTTCTATTTTCAAGCCTGCCCTATACTAATAACAAATTGTGGAGGCAGTTGTCGAAAATGATGATTTTTAAGGAAGAGATCAATCGATTGATTTATTGAAATGAAGTCCAGTAAATCCGATGTGGATGTTTTTAGGGTTCAATGCAGGAATGATTAAAGGAGTAGCTAGACAGAAGGTAAAACAAGGATATTGGTGCTACCTTACTCGACTCTTACGTCATTCATAAATAAGTGTCTTCTTTAATGCTGGAGAGCCCCATCGGACTCGCAATGGGGTAAATGTTAATAAGTAAAAGAATTTTTGCAAACCCAATATTTCCATTGAAAATTAAGAGAAAAAATGTATTTCTTATTGTAGCAATCAATTATTATTGTTCTGTATTAAAGAATAATCTTAAACGAATTTCGGTACCATGCGGAGAAAAGCATACCAAATAATGTCAAAAACCTTGGTTCAGATACTTCACATTTCTAATGAGTGAAAGGCAACACGCAGTATTTTACCGGTTATTCCCCTTGATTTTTTAAAATGGAAATGTAAAAAGAAAAATAAGAAGTAGTAAGCAGTTCTTTCAAGCCGAATCGGCTCATTAGGCCAGAGCATACCCCGGTTTCTATAGATTTTATCCATTTTCTTCCTAAATAGGATGCTAGTGCATTGTCGAGTACTTTTCCACCCAAAGTTGTATCCATTTTCACCTAAGTTTAGTGAAGCAGCTGGGGACATTTTCTTGTATAAGGAAGAAATGCTTGAGCCCGTATCGATATTCGAATCTAATGCATCTCGCACTACTACAGGCCTTAGCTCTACCACTAAGCTACAACACCCCCTACAGAAAAATAAAGCTCCAAAGTCAACTGTCTACTTTTTTGTGAATGTGGTTTCATAGCAGGTAAGATTTCCAAGTCTGAGTTTTCAACCCTAATTTGCACCATTTTAACACTAATTCCTTTAGTTATTTTCATTGCGCCTTTCAAATGATGTGATTCCACCATCGCTATCAGGATGTGGTAGGATACTTGATGAGGAGGAAAATCGGAAGATACCTGCAATTAATGTGAACAGAATGTTCTCCCCATCATGCTTCCCACCATATCCCGGTAGCGGTAGTGGATTCGGATGTTTTGAAAACTTTGTAGCATAGTGGTACAGCTAAGGCCTGTAGTAGTGCGAGATGCATTAGGTTCGAATATCAAGACGGGCTCAAGGCTTTCTTCCCTATGCAAGAAAATTATCCCCAACTGCTTCACTAGACTTAGGTGAAAATGGATACAAGTTTGGCTGGAAAAGTACTTTGCAATACATTAGCATCCTATTTAGGAAAGTTCCAGCCTAATGAGCAGATTCCGCATGAAAGAACTGTTTACTACTTCTTTTTAAAAAAAATCAAGGGGCATAACCGGTAAAATTCTGAAAGGTTCAAAATGCAAGTGTTCACGGCAAGCCTGCCCTGCACGATTTACACAGCTATGGAGATAGTTGTCAAAACAAAATCATCGTTTTTATTAATGGATTAAAATTAAATCGAGAACACCCATGGTGGATGTCCTTAGGGCTCATAGCAGGAATGATTGAACTAGTAGCTAGACAGAAGATATAAAAATGAAAACGGTGCTACCGTAGTTGAGTCTCACGTCATCTATGGATAAATGTCTTATTTTCGGCTGAGGTAGCCCCTTCAAATTCACAATGGGGTTAAATGATTACAAAGTAAAAGAATTTTGCAATCCAAATATTTAAGTTTTTTTTAAAAAGGTATTCATTCTTCATTGCCTATTGTAGTTTTGCTCTGCAAGAATAATCCTGACCTTTTTAGATGGTGGGCGCGAAAAGCATAACAATCACAGGCAAAAAAATAACGTTGGTTCAGGTGTTTTAAATGTCTAATTAGTGAAAGGGTGTAAGGCAACAACCTGTACTGTATCGGTTATGTCCCTTGATTTCATATGGTAGTAGTGAATATGGGAAAAATAAAGTAGTTTCAAAACGAACAGTGTACGTTTTTGTGAATGTGGTTCTATAGCAGGTATCGTTACTATGACTTCCAGGCTGAGCCTACTTATTTGTAGATATGATGGCTTAGCCTCCAGGCCTTGTGTAACCAAAGATGGTGCTTTCAACTCTAATTAGCATAATTTTACCGCTAATTCCCAGAACTATGTTGATTGCACCTTACAAAAGATCCGATTCCACCATCGCTACTTGAGACTTGATGAGGAAGAAAATCTGTCCACATTAATTACTGGTATCTTTCCGATCTATAAGGGGCGTGTAAAGAGCTGAGCAGATTCTACCAGGCTCAAGATGCAAGAGTTCGCGTTCAAGCCTGCCCTGCGAGATTTATATAGTGGTGGAGGTAGTTGTCGAAAATGATAATTTTTTAAGGAAGAGGTCAATTGATTGATTTATTGAAATTAAGTCGTCCTTTTTTTGTATGTTCATAGTGCTGAGTACAGGAATGATTATATAAAGGAGAAGCTGGACAGAAGATAAAGTAGGGAAAACTGTACAACCTTAGTCGACTCATACGTCATTCATAAATAAGTGTCATCTTTCGCCCTGGTAAAACCCCATCAAACTCACTATGGGTAGAAGACTTTTGCAATCCCAATATTTCCATTGAAAATTAAGAAAAATCCTATTGTATCAATCATGCTATTGCTGTTCTGCCTTAGAGAATAATCCTAAACACTTTTAGGTGCTTGGCGGGGGAAAACATAGCAACTAATGGCAAAATACATTAGTTCAGATGCTTTACATTTCTAATGAGTGAACGCCAATAAATTGTATTTTACCGGTTATGGCCCTTGATATTATATGAACATAAATAGGGACAAATAAAGTAGTAAGTAGCCCTTTCAAGCCAAATCGGCTCCTTGGGCGTGAGCTTATCCCGGTTTCTATAGCATGAAGCGGACAGTGACAGATTTTATCCATCACTTTCTGAATAGGATGCCAGTCTATTACAGAGTACTTTTCCAGCCAAACCTGTAGTCATTTTCACCTGCGTCGAGTGACCAGAAGGGGTAAATTTTCTTGCTTATAGAAAAAACGCTTGTGTCCGTCACAAGATTTCAGCCTGATGCCTCACAGACTACAGGCATACACTGTACCACTCAGCTACAATGCCCCCCCCCCCCCCACGACTTCGGAAAAATAGAGTGACGCTAAAAATCAACTTTCTACTTTTTTCTGAATGTGGTTCTATAGCAAGTATTGTTCTCTATGACTTCCAGGTCATGTGCTTTCAACACTAATATGCACCATTTTAACGCTGATTCTCTTAGCTATAATTTCCATTACGCCTTTCAAAATATCCGAATCCACCATCACTATCCGGATGTGGTAGAAATAGGCCTACAT
Source organism: Goniobranchus kuniei (assembly GCA_025770095.1). Classification (NCBI taxonomy): domain Eukaryota; kingdom Metazoa; phylum Mollusca; class Gastropoda; order Nudibranchia; family Chromodorididae; genus Goniobranchus; species Goniobranchus kuniei. Next base: position 4,495 of record JAOYNN010227428.1, read on the forward strand.
AAAAAGTTAAGGCCTGCTCAATAAAAGAGCGAAACAGGACAAAACATAATATAAGATTTCAGACAAATGTCCTTCTTCAGATACACAGCAAACCAGCAAGGACAATATGCAAATAAAATAAACAATTACAATAAATTATATCATTTAATGTTATCATGTATTTTATTTGCACATTGTTTTCTCTGTATCTGAAGAAGGAGATTTAATCCGAAACGTTAAAGCCCAAGTTTTGTACTGTTTCATTCTTAAATTGAGTAAGCCTTAACTTTTTATGTACTTCTACATGTTAGATTCTAGTTTCTAGGTTTATATTCATACTCAATAGTAGGATTTCTTTACTATCAGGATGTGGTAGGAAACTTGATGCGGAGGAAATTATCTTCCGATCTCTAGGAGTGTAAAGAGCTGAGCACATTCTGCCATATTCAAGGGGCAAATGTTCACTGCCAAGCCTGCTCAAGGCGATTGAAACAGTTGTGGAGGTTGTTTTTAAAAGTAATCATTTTAGGTAAGAGATTGATTGATTGATTAGTGGAAATTAAGTGCAGTACCTCCTTTGTGGATGTTCCTAGAGCTCAGGGCAGGAATGCCTGAAGGACTAGCGAGACAGAAGATAAAACAAGGAATACAGTGCTACCTTAGTCGACTTTTACGTCAATCATGCAACAGTATCTTCTTTCGTGCTTGAGAAGCCCTATCGAAATCACTATAGAAATAGGTCTTACATGATTAAAGTTAAGAATTTTGCAATCCGAATATTGAAGCTGAAAATTAAAAAAAAAAACCAAACAAAGTATAACAATCAATCCACTATCGTGCATTTACTGTAAGGAATAATCCTGAACGTTTGTACATGCTAGATGGTGGTAAAATAGCAAATAACGGCAAAAAGATTTATATTAGTATTAGTTCAGATGTTTTACATTCCTACTGCGTGAAAGCATCAAGCTGTATTTTACCAGTTATGCCCCTTGAGCAAATATTGAAACGAATAGTGCAAAATAAAACTGCTCCAAACTCAACTTTCTCCTTATTTGTGAATGTGGTTCGATAGCAGGCATCATTACCTATGACGTCCAGGTCATGTTTGCCAAAAATGGTGCTTTCAATTGTGGAGGCAGTTGTTGAAGATGATCATTTTAAGTTTAAGTAAGAGTAAGAGCTTAATTGATTGATTGATTGATTCAAATTAAATACCATACATCCCTTGTGGATATTCCTAGGGCTCAGTACAGGAATGATTGAAGGAGTACCTAGACTAAAGATAAAACAAGGAAAACAGTGCTATCTCAGTCAACTCTTATGTCATTCACAAATAAGTGTCTTAGTCTTATTTCCTGCCAAATCGAACTCACAATGGGACTAAATACAGGTATTCAAAAGTAAAAGACCTTTGCAATCCCAATATTTCCATTGAAAATTAAAAAAAAAAGAAATTTGTCTTATTGTATCAATCCATTATTGTTGTTCTGCCTTAAAGTTAAAGAATAATCCTGAACGTTTTTCGGTGTTGTGCGGGAAAAGCATACCAAATAATGTCAAAAAACGTTCGTTTAGATGCTTTACATTTCCTATCCACCCGAGAAGTGGTAGCTTCTCATGATATAGAGATAATCACGACTGTGTAGTAGTGGGGAGGACAGACAGACATGTCTAATTTTGTCTAATCACATCTTCTATAATGCATCTCCAAGTAACGCCATCTATAAATATGACTCGTGATGTTTGTTTTGTGTTTACTGTTAGACTGTATGCCAAATACTTGGGTGTATGTTGTATTGCATATTGTATTGGTAGTACAGTTGGTAGAGCGGCTGACTGCCATGCCGGGTGGCCCGAGTTCGAACCCAACCGGGCAGTGGATTTTTTTCGAGGCCCCCTTTCACACAGGGGGTAGCTAGGTCTTCTAGACTTGGCGAAAGTAAAGTCGGCGTGGAAAGCAATGGCAAACTACCACATTACGCCGTATGCCTAGTATAACTAGTGCTCTACCGCTAATTCCCCTACACTCAGTCATGGGTACGGGACTAACTTTACTTAAAGTAGGCAGTCATCTGCGAACAATCTCACACTCCGGCAAGTCCGTGATATATACCAGGAAAAGAAGAGGCCCCAAAATTGTTCCCTGTGGCGGACATCCGACAATCGAAAACAACAGCCTGTGTTCGATCCCGCAAAAGCATTTTATCCATTTCAACATGCTACCTTTTATGCCATATATTTGCACTTTTTAATCAGGCGTTGATGCGGAACCTTGTCAAATGCCATCGAAAAATCTAAGAGCACACAGTAAAATTGTTGTCCAGAGTTAAGCCCATTCGCTGATTCTTGTACAGTGTTGATCACTTGGCTCTCGCATGTACGTTTCTTTCTGAAACCATGTTGATAATCTGACAAAACTTTGTCTGATTCTAGAGGGCTTATTACGTGGCTATGGAGAATATGTTCCATGATTTTGCAGCAGATGCAAGTAAGGGACACAGGTCTGTAATTGGTTGCTCTGGATTTATCGCCCTTTTTGTACAGCTGTTTCACCAGCGCTTCTCTCCATTGGGTTGGTATTTTACACTAAGTGAGTGAGACTCGAAAAATCAGCATTAAGACTGGAGTTATTTCAGTAGCCAACTCTTTCTAGATCATTCCAGGGAAATGGTCAGGACATGTTGCCTTGTGCGGGTTTATCTTTCTAAAACGATTATGCACACCAGCCTCGTGTGTGAAAAGGTCTGGTATTGTTGGAAAAGGGTTTCCTTCTTTATCTGGAATATCATTCTCGTCTTCTTTAATAAAAAACAAACTGGTGCAAACTGGTCGTTTAGTATGTTTGCTTTTGTTGTAGTGTCACTATATATTATTTCATTTTGGCGCAAAGGAGATACACCAGATGATTCAGCTCGTTTATTTTAAATAAAAGCCCAGAACCTTTTTGGTTTGGACTTCTGGTCTTCTGTCAACATTTCAGGGACATAGGAGTTATACGCATTTCGACATTCAGACTGTGTCTCTTTCTTTAATTTCCTAAATTTCTGCCACCCTTGTTCAGCTTTCGTCTTTTTAGCTTTATTATAAGCCCTCTTCTTCTTTCGTGATAATCGTTTGATCTTAGTGTTGACCCAGACCTGACTCTACCTTTGGGACGATAGTTTTGATGGTACATGTTTATCAATGAGTTCAAGATATTTATATCTAAACAATTGCCAGAGGGTGTTCACGTCAGTGTCCTCATTACATTTTGTTATCATCTCATCCGAGCATATCTTCATGTCTGTGTGCAGGGCCGCCATATTTGTTTGGTTCCACATGAAGATTTTTCTTTAAGTTGGCTTTTTGTATTTCGCTTTGACCATCGATTCCACACAAGGGATTGTTTCATGGTCATTGAGGTCTGCGATTCCTTTACATTGACTCACGAGGTTTGGCCGATTGGTAAGAAAGATCTCAAGAGTGTTTTTGTCTCCAGTTGTTCTCCAGTTGGGAAATCACCCATCTGGCTTAGCCCAAGCTCTGCCTTCATTTCTATAAACTTGTCACTAAACTCCTATGGACATTTGCTTCCACCTGTTGCGTCCGCTTTCCAGTCGATGTCAGGTAGATTTGTATCGCCACCAATCCAGATTGTCGATGATGGATATTTCTTTGACAGTTTTCGAATGTCATTATACAGATTAGTAGCTTGTTCTTTGTCACGATTAGGTTGTTGATAGCAGGAACCTATTACGAGGTGTAACTTGTCATATCCTTCCACTTGCACTGCAATCAGTTCGCTCTTACAATCAAGGTCTATTTCACTGGCGGCATAAGTGGTTTTAATGGCAATTAAAACACCGCCATATCCGTCGACAATGTCCTTCCTATAAATGTATATCCATATGGTGTTACTTCTTGGTTACTGATAGTTGCTTTCAGCCAAGTGTCACAACCAATGATTACGTCTGGGTTCGTAGATTAAATTAGGTTCCAAAAAGTTTCTTTTTTACACATTATGCTTTGAAAATTAATAATGAGCACAGTGATGTTAAGAGCAACTGTTTTTGACTTTGTATTATGTTTCGCCAATTTTTTGCTTGTGTTCACTTGGGTCGGTGTTAAGTGGGGTCGGGGAGCGGCATATACAGTGAACTGTGACTGTCTGATGTTAACATCATAAACTCATCATTAGAAAATGTAATAGTGCCAGACATCTCCAAAGTTGCTCTAGTCAAACCACTTCTAAAAAAGTCCAATCTTGATCCAAATGTTTTGAAAAACTTAAGGCCTGTTTCAAACCTGTTATTCATTTCGAAAATACTTGAGAACATTGTTCTAAAACAGATAATGGAAGTGAACCGTCTTTAGAAGGCTTTTCAGCCTATAAAGCAGATCACAGCACTGAAACAGCCCTTGTGCGTGTCGTGAATGACTCCTGAGGACGATTGACAATGGCTCTGTCTCAATACTCAATCTGCTCGATTTATTCTCAGCTTTTGACACCATAGACCATAATATTCGTCCATAGAAATAACTTATGGAATGTCAGGCACTATTCTTAAGTGGTTAACGTCTTATCTGACGTATAGAAAATAAATGATTGTTGCAAATAGCCTCAGATCAACAAAATATGGACTTAAATGGTGCGTTCATCAGGGATCTGTTCTGGGCAGTGTCCTCTTTGTTTTATATATTGGTCCACTTTCTGAATTTGTCTTAATCATGATATCTCTTATCATCAGTATGCAGATGATACTCAGCTTTATTTCTCTGGTAAGCTAACAATGACTTAAATCCAGTAACATTAAGAGAAAAGAATAAAAAATGTATCATGGAAATTAAAGAATAGATTAACCGAAATTAAATGAAGAGAAGGCAGAAGTAATGGTAGTAGGAAGCAGATATAAAACAGAAAAACTGTCATGGCAAGGTATAGTATTGAATCTGGGCGAAAGTCAGCAGCCTATGCAGTTCATTAATAATTGAGCTAAAGAAAATTGCTATCATAAGGCCCTTTCTGACCGTTGAAATGACAAAACATTAGTAATCTCCCTTTTCTCGAAGCTGGACTACTGCAGTTCATTGCTTTTTGGCCTCCCACGTGAAAAAATTAACAAGTTATAATTGATTCAAAATCATGCTGCTCGACTTATTTTCAGAAAGCGTAAAAGAGAAAGAGTAAGACATCTTTTGCAACAATTACATTGGCTGACTGTGGAAAACGGGATCAAAACTTTAAAGCAGTTGTTCTTGTTTACCGCTGTCTAGACGGTTCAACACCTCACTAACTGTCTGACCTAAACGCCACCAATGCGCAGCCAAGGTCGTTAAGATCGCCATTTATTCCTAATTGCATCTCCTAGTGGAGACCTGTTTTGGCATAAAGGTTAGCGTGCAACCGACTTGGCACCAGCTTTAGTACTGATGCTCGATAGTAAAATGTAAGTGTTTTCTTTGGAATTTTGGGTTCATGGTTTTTTGTTTTTGTTTTGCTTTGTTTTTTGTTGCGGTTTTTCTTTTATAGTTTTTATTCCTTGTTATTTGTTATCCTTGCTTAGGGTTTATTCCTGTTATAAGTTTTATTTCTTTGGCAGTTTTCGTGTCATGAATAGTTTTTATTAAATCGATAGACTTTATTCCCTTTTAACGTATTTTCTTTCATAGTCTTTATCTCTGTGGAAATTTTACTTTCGTTGACAGTTAAAAAAATAATAAAATTGATAGCTTCTATTTCATTCGTATCTTTTACTTCTTTGGTGGTTTTTATTTCCTTTACAGTTTTTTTTTCTTTTTTAAAATTTACTTAATAGCGTTATTTCTTTAATATGCAGCTTTAAATTTATGGTAGTTTTTATTGAAATACCTTTTAAAATCGTTTTTATTTACTTGTTAACGTAATTTATTCTAATACAGCTTTATTTCTTTCGTAAGTTTCATTTTGCTGATAGTTTATTTGTATTTGGCAATTTTTTAATCAATTATTGTTAGTTGCTTTTTTTTTTTTTAATGATTTTCATTGCTTTGATAAACTTTATTCCTTTACGCATTTTATTTCATAGTTTTAATTTCTTTTGGTAATTTAAATTTCTTTTGGTAATTTAAATTTCTTTTGGTAATTTTAATTTCTTTTGGT
>JAOYNN010227539.1:0-10593 GCA_025770095.1 Goniobranchus kuniei
CCTCAGGAAGCGTCCCATATTTTCAGAATATTTTCCTATATGAAGGTATACAAAATTTTATCGACTTCATCACAGCATAACTTTTTCAATTCTTAATGGATTTTGAAAATTTAAAAAGCATAGTGCTTGAAATCACTAGATCTTTCCAATGGGCTAACTTTAAAGCACCTAACTTGAAATTTTAATTTTTCATCAGCATTGCTAGGTAATCTATAGAAGTATTTGGATGAATTCCACTTATATCATCTTCTCCATAGGTGGTTGAATGTGTTGAACAAGCCTTGTTAGAAGCTTTCAAGTTGTTTGCCTGGTAGAGTTGTGCTAGTCTGTTTCCTCTCTCTCTTCTACCTTCTAAATCTTAAGGGCATATTCCAAGTTTTTTACCTCCTCCTTACAGACCTTTGCAGAAAGGCCAACATTTTCCTGCTTTTTTTTTTTCACCCAATTTCAATGTCCCGCCCATGAGAAGGTAATTGCATCATGTCTTGTCCGTGTCCCTTGCTTGTAAAGATTTGGCTTTGTGTTTGGAGGTAATTTTAATATTCAGCGGATCTAGAATCTTGATCTCTAGATCTAAATAGATTCAGATATCTAGAGATCAGACCGTGATCTAGATCTAAGTTTACATGTAGCCTATGCTTTTGTGTTCAGACATAATTTCTTACATCTGATCTAAAAAAAGATTAGCTAGATTAAAATCTATAGACTTTCGATTTAGATTAGGCCTGAGCTCAAAATCTGGGTGTATTTTTCAATCAGGGATTTTTTGACTGTGAAACATCAAATTACCTCATAAATATAGATAATTCTGGTGGAATATCAAAATCTGTTCGCAAACAAACTTACATGAAAGGTCTGTGCATAGAGCAGTTGGGAAAAAAGTATTTAGAAGTAGACCTTGATCTAGAATGGGCAGACCACAACAGAGCCATTGTAAAAAAAAACTGTCAAAGGAATTTCAGGTTTTCCTCCCAACTGCTAGCCTGATTTGAGCTTTTACTTATAAAATTGAAAAGTTTCAGTTGTAATTATTAAGCTTGTGAAACGTTATAACTTTCTGACATTGCAATTGTGTAAAATATAATTGCTTTCATTTGACTACGAACAATTAACTTGCAGTTGTGCTGTGATGCCCCTGAACACATAGCCTGTCCCTGATATTGTCCCTCATTTTTGTTTAATGAAGTTGGCATCTCTGCTTTCACACCATTATGAGGCAGATATCTTTTGATTGAATTTTTCCCCTGACTGTTTGCAGTTACTTGTAGAAATTAGTAATTTCTCCTACACTGCTTGGAGGACATCGTTTATCACTATTGGTTTTGTGTTTATTTTACTATTCGCATTCTAACAGTTACAGCATTTGAAGAGAAAAGACAGAAAGAACCATAGTTTTATAGTATGACAACAACTCCCTATTCACTCTTACTGTTGCCACAATAGTAATTGTATGGCCTCTGTACTGGAAAACACATATATACCATCAGACATTTTTGAGTGGGTTTCTCATACTTTCTTCTGTCAGATATGGTTTGAATAATTAACATCTTTAACCTGATGATGTACATTTTGTTTCAGACTTTATCTGGCTACCTTGTCATTGTTTTCCGTGCCTACCTCAGTGGAGCAAGCTCTTTCTGGAGACAGTCTTACACTGGACCTGAGCCGATGGCTGGGAATACCATCATTGCCATACATTGTATCCTTTGCTTTAAAAAATGCTGGAAGCCAAATTAAGCATAACAATTTGGCCTTATCTGTTAAAAAATAATGGAAGTCAAACCAAGTATAACAAATTGACCTTATCTTTTAAAAAAAGTAAATTGGGAGCCAGACCAAGCATAACAAATTGGCTTTATCTTTCAACAGTTATTAGAAGCCAAACCAAGCATAACAAATTGACCTTATCTCTCAAAAGAGGAGAAGTAAAACCAAGCATAAATTGAAACACTGTTAGGACGGAATGCTTGAAAGCTCTCTCTATACCTCACTACATTATATAGAATGTGTATTAATTTTTTTTAAGTTATCATGTTTCAACTTTATTCTATCTTCACAAATATTGACTAAATGTAATTAAATTTGTATTCACAAAAGAAATTCAAAAGGAATGTAAAATGGATAGGTGATAAATTATGTTTTGCTGTTTCTATTAGGTCATAGTAGAAAAATAATCTAATCTGATATAGGTAATATGAAATTCATCTTCTGGTTACTGCAAAACAACATTGAAGACAATTGTTCTTTTTTCCCCCTTATTTTTCACACTTTGCTTTTTGATTGATTTCTGTATTGACCATGACTCATCAATTAAGACACTTTTTAAAGATTCTGACCAATCTTTATCAGAGGCTGCAGGTTTGATATCTGAAGATACCTATATACAGCTGAAATGCCTCCCTCTGTGGATGTGCCTGCAAAGTTTGGGCCATGAAGGCATTGTGAACAAAATCAAACATTCTTGTGAACTAGTGAGTGCTTTACAATGAACAAGTGTGATAAAAAGAAGCCAAGTATTCCTCAAGTAAAGATTTAATTCTTAAAATTGTTCATCAGAAAGCAAAAGTAATAGCCCCCATGCAAATCCACAATGAATGATAGAACTATAATGCTCTATAGAGGTATTTCTTTTCCCAGTAAAAGCCCCATTTATTGACGGTCATTAGATTCACTAATTTGATTGCTTAGATATAGATAATCAACTATAGTGGGATCCCAGGCTTGTACCAGGTCACTCTGCATATCACCTCTTGGTGTGCTCAGCTGAAATGCATGTGAATATTTGACCAAAGGGTATTCCAAAGAGCTGAACATTGGAAAGGTACTATCACCATTTAAGGAGCAGATTTAGGGTAATGTTCAGGGGGTCTCTTGCTCTATACTATATCAGCCATGTCAGCATATACCAGTTGTTCATTATGAAATTGAATGGCAAGCATTAGGATGATTTGTTATAATTAAGGGTGATGAATGTCATGAAAAATTAAAAACAATACTCTGGAATGTATTCATTTCCTTGCCTATTCTATTTTTCCATCTCCAGGCAAAGATTTTATTTGAACACTTAGACCAGCTGTCTACCATTCGACAAATTGTAAGTACAAATTTGTGAACTCATAATTATTTCTTCTTTCCTTCTTACCTGCTTATCCTCGTCTTCTTCTTTAATGAAACTTCATGCATGATTTTCGAAGTGAAATATACCTCCTTGAGCAGTTGTCATGTTTTGTTGGTTTGAAACAAATGAATCCATTTTCCCACCACAAGAGCAAATGTTATAATTGCATGTAAGTTTCATGAAGAGTTTTTGGGTTTGTTTTTTTAATCTCTGAAAACTAGTAAAGCATAACTTCGGTTATGAAATAGTTTTGGTAAAGTGGGATATTTGCCTTTTATCATTAACCTCAGAATCTTGTGAACTATGATATATATATGATTTCTTGTATATATTTCATGTACTGTATGACAGATTACGTGCACCATCGTGAATATGTCCACCTCTTGGTTTTGATGAAGAAAGGAGTGAGGGTAATGAAATAAGAGTAAACAAAGATCTTAATGGCTAAATAATGAAAAATACCCTTCCCATCTCCATCATCTATCAAATCCCTGTAAATTGACACAGCAGACGAATTGAAATAGGATTACCAGTAAATATAAAGAATCAAATAAAAATTCACTTATAACCAAGCAATCCTCACTTTTCACCACCACTGTTACTCCTCCAACAATAAATTATACATCGTGGAGCCAAAGAAACACATCAACTTCACACCTAGTGCCCAGCATTGACCAAAGAGCATGTTGTCACAGGATTTAGTGTTCTTTCTCAGGGTGCTTGCATATTGCCCTTCAGCCATTGAGTTGGTTCTCCTCTAACATTATTGGATGAAAAATTCAAATTTGGTACAGTTCTGACTTCAACCAGTTTACATCTTGAATTTGACCACACTTTTTATCAAACACTACCTCACTTTTGAAAATAATGGTTCAGTGTCACATACTCATATGCACATACGATATAGATCTCTAGAGAAGCTACAAGATTTGACCTCGCCCATCTGGCAAAGGATAGAATGAATGATGCACATGCATTTGAACAGCGAGTGCTGAGCCCAACTTGAAATATGGTGAAATAAAGTTTACTGCAGTCAGAAATGTTATCGGATCCCGTGACTGTCAAGACTTTCAACCGTTTTTAGTGTGCGTTGGACAATGACCAAGCTAAACTGCACCCGATTTATGATGCTATTATTTTCATATGAAACTTTTGTTTAGTTCATTATGTTTTATTATTTTGTAGTATTTTTAAAAATTTTGAATACATTTGTCCATGTAAAGGCCATGAAAGTTACCCTAGGTAGCTAATCTGGCGAATTCATTTTTCTTATGGCATTGTGCATACAATTGAGATCATACAGTATACCTGGAAAAAAGACATTGTATCTATTTGCACAACTTGTTATTAGCACAGTCATATGTCTCTCTCTTTCCTTGTAATACTGCAATTAGAGTGTGAAGACTTTTATGGTAGGGAAGATAAACAGGTCTGGTTTATTATTTCATTTGTTGTCTTTATTTTCTTTTTAATGATCAGAGTCGTGAAAAGAAAAAAAAACAAGACAAAGAAGTGAAAGGTGTCAAAGATCTTATTTCAAAAGCCATTAGTGCCTTGGTGAGTCACTTTGTTCCGGAGATTAAGAGAGAAATCTTTTTTTCTGTTTGGATTTTTTTTTTTTTACTTATAAAGCCCATTAGAATTGTTTTAGGTATCATGAAAGGACACATCGTCGTGCCTGTGCACTTTTTGCGTAAGTGGTTTTTCACAATTTTACAGGAGAGCAAAAAATTTAAATATCTTTCCTCAAAGTCTGTCATTTCATTTCGAATTTTTATAAGCACTTTGGCAGCACAGAGCCTGCGCACTTTGTGCAGAGACATTTGGGAGACATCTGTGTATGCATTTTGATTTCATTCAGATCATGTAAAAATGGTTTGGTGTAGCTAAAAATAGACACCACCATTGGATGCGCCATAAAAATTTACATAAGAATAGATGAAAAAACAAAAAATAGCCAATTTTTCACATATTTGCACGGGCACGGCGATATATTTGTTTAAGTAAATTGTTTAAGGAACCGCCTTAAGTGACTTGTTTAAGTGGAACAATGTTCAGTGTAAATCCAAGAGTGATTTGTGATAATAAAGTACACTGCTCTCTTCTGTAGCTTGTATTTGAAATGATGACGCCAACTGTAGTGTTCAAGTATGCAGAAGACACCACAGGACCAGGTGCTGTGGTTGCCCCTTATTCTAGTATAAAGGTTGAGGATGCCAACCTAGATAAGGATGCTGCCTACTTTGATGCCCTCAACACATGGGTGAGTTTGATAAGGCTTAGTTAAGTGACAATTGCAATACCACTGTGGTCAGAAACAGACTCAAAATCAGAAACTTTCTTGTCCCATCAGAGAAATTTAGCTTGGTCATGAATATGATGCATAAAATTTACATTTGAGCATATCTCATGAGCTGACAATAATATAGATAAAGGATAGCAATGTTATGAACATCAAGTTCCGTTACCTAGAGGTTGAAGGTGTAAGGAACATGCAAGGGTGTCAGAGAGCAGTGGCCGTAGGTACAGGTAACGACTCTAAAGAAGTTATCATTAAGGCAGGTTTTACTGTACTTCTTTCAGAATGTACATTTTCAAGTGTGAAAGATCGAGGATGAATTTTTTAAACAGTGAACTTTTATATAGGGCGATATCCACTTAATCTGCTCAAAGTGCTTTACAAGGGGTCTCCAACCAACAGCAACACTTAACACGAAGGATGAGAGAGGCTGACTGTCAGACGATAGTACAATTTATTTTGGACAGGGACAAAGCTGTGAACATTTTACACATGAGTGTGGTGAGAAAATAATGTGAATAAAGAGCCTTTTCCAAGTCACTAAGCGAACTGTCTACCTCTGGACTATGAAGACAGGTTTTAAAGAAACGATTAAATGGATTTAAGTCCGACATGCTAGCCACCCTGTAATGATTACTTTTATTGTAGTAATTATCCATTTACTCCACCTCTTTTGTATTGTTCTCAGTTGGCAGAAGCTCTTCAAGCTGCCTGTCCGCAAGTACCCATTGACTTAGTGGAAGTGGAAAAGGAAGGAGTTTGTATTCGCTATTCACCTCTGGAAACAGCACAAGGTGAGCATGGTTATACACCATTTGTGAAAATTGTATTAAGAAATTCACATCTTGACATTGAATGTTTAAGTTCTCATTTTCCTTTCTCTATTTTCAACCGATACCTCTGTATAGATGGAACAGATTATTGGGGCTTCATGGAGTGAACTGATATTATCAAATGATGTTGATTAAGAACAGCTGATTTAAAAAAAAATTAAATTATGTCTGATTCATGGGTGATGATTCTGCTTGATTTCAAGATAATGATTCTGTCCCATAGCTCTCAGTCCTTCATATCTTTCCATCTGCTAACCATTCTAGTCGTCAAGAAAGGCACTGTTTAATTTTAAGTTTACTTATAGTTCCCGCATTATGTTCAACATGACCTGTATTTAGTGTCTACAAATGGGTATGTTACATTTCTTATGCAATGATAGAAAAGAAGAAAAAGAGTATTTACGGAATTTTATTGCAAAACAAATTGGTGTATATGATGTCAAATTTTTTTGCAGTCCGTGGCACTACTGTGAATGATGTTACTGAATTTGCTGAAGCTCTCAAGAAAAATCTGGTAAGAATTAAAGCTTCCAAAAAATGTATCTGATTGTAGAACTACCAAAAGTATAAGTGGTATAGTGTGTTTCAAAATTCAAAGTCCCGTATTTAGGCCCATAACTTCCAAACTAAACATTGAATGGAACTGACATTTTGTGTATGAGTCTGGAATGACCATGACCTAACGAAACTAGCATAATTAACTATTTTTTCTATTAGAGCTATATAAAATATTCAAATTGGTTGAATGCACAATGATTTTATGATTGAATTTAAAACAATCCCATTCATTCGAACATTCAATCAAACCAAAAGAAAAATGCTAGAATAAGAGTAGTTGTTTGTTTTTTCTTTTGGATCTAGAGTAGCATATTATTGCTACTACTTGTTCAATAGGCAAAAGAACATGACATAGATCTAGATCTGTTATAAAACCTTCCTATCAAATTTAGATAACAGTGTGTAGGCCTATGGTTTTCTAAACCTACTGTCAAATCCAAACGTGTTGTTTCATTTGAGTTACGTCAAGATTCTTTACTGTATAACATTGAAATGTTGAAATTTTGTCAGCTCAACATTTTTAATATAGGACAAATAAACAAGTTTCTCGAATAAAGCCGATTTTGAACTGAAAAAAATCAATATTGTTTGGTCATGGATACATTGAACCAACACGCAAGGTTTCAGAAAGATTAAAAAGAGGATTTCAAAGATACAGACGTTTTGCTGTGGCTCTAAATTTTGAAACGTACTATAGCCCAGAATCCATGAACGTTCACCATGGCCAACAAAAAGGTGAATGGCTTGGTTAGAGCGTGATCCACTGGCCCTTGGTTTGTCTGTCAATGTGACAAGAGGCACAACACATCTGCCTTTGCCATCAATTCCTATTTGATGTAACGCACAAGAGCTTCATATGCCTTAAATACTGCCATTTGGAAAGGATCTTAATTTGAGTCTTCTGACACTTTCTTGCTGGATTGTTCATTATCTGGTCTTGCATAGTCAAGATAACAAGACCAATGGTAATTAGCCTCTGTCGCAACAATGTCTCTGCTTGTCATCGTCAGTGAAATAATCCTGGAGTCGCCTATTTTAGTGGCTGCCTTACGTAGTGTCTTGCATGCTCTGAGCTCTCGTGCTTTGGTAAGATAATGATAAAGATCCTCTTGAGTATTTGTCCTTTTTGTTGTACTTTATTTTCTGGCAAATTCTTCTTTGTACACTTTGACTCTGGTGACAATCTTTCCAAACGAGTGCGCTTTTCAGGAACTGTTTCTTCTGAACTTTTCTTTTCTTTACTTTTCAACATTCTTTTCAAATTTCCTGTGAAAATTCTTCTACAGTATCTGTGATACAAACTATCTGGAACTTCATTTAATGAAACTGTCTGTGCTATGTCAAGTAATGGGTAATAATTAATCACTTTTGTTGCATCTAGCAGTAAAGTCCATGACTGAAAAGTGTACGGAGGGATTAGTTTGTCATCATATCGATCACTTCTAAAAATGAGAGTTGGTGGAATATGTACTTTTCTGCTGGCACAAAAGTCGAATTTCCTGACAATTTGGTACACTATAAAATGTTCGATTTCACTTTGATTTTGATAATCGTGATCTGATCAAGAGCCTGGATTTTCGTTGTTCATAGCCATAACTGCAAAATAGGAAATACATATTACACATCTATGTTTTCCTATGTTAGTCTGCAAACTGTGATTAATCTTAAAATGATTCTTTTTATGAGTCATAACATGTCTGCAAACTATCTATGAGCCTTTTTTGAGATTTTTGACTTGTTACTGTAGTGATACAGTGTCCTACCCCCTCGAATTTTAGGTTGGAATGCGCGTGAATAATATGGCGTGATAGCTCATAAAAGCTGTGCAGCCTGAAGTGTTAACATAATTTTTTTGCAATATATGGACATTGGGCGTGTCAAAAATGGGCATAAGAATTCATTTGTATACCGGCAAACCTCCCTGGCTCAGTCTCTATTATGTCTCTAAATAAAACACGCTATCCGACTGCAGCACTCGATGGAAGTGTGACTGAGTACCTTGCTGTTCAGACCACGTTGCCGTTATCCGAAAAAAATGTACTTGCGCCTACTCAGTTGCAATTCTTGTTCTGAGTGGACGAAAGAGTTTGCTTACGTAATGTATGTTTTGTTGCCTGTCTGTGGGACTTTGTCATGTGAACAAGCAAATTTATTATAAAATAAGTTATACCCATCCGTTGAAGCATAAAAATGCCTTTAGCATATTTACGGATGTGGATAAGAGAGCTTTATTATCATTTCTGCCGTCCTGTAGGTATACCTATTCATTCATTTATTACCTTTTATTGGCAACAATTCTTTATCATCTATAAGAAAGGTATGGGGGGAAAGGGGGAGGTGAATTTCCAAACAAAACTTTGTAACTGACCACACGGAATCGTCGCCATCTTCGGGTTCGCCTGCTTCATTGAAATGGTAGTCTATGGTGATGGATCCGTCCGTGTCGTGAGCGGATGAAAAGTTAGTGACACTTCTACCAGGAATTCCAAGAGCCCTTAGCACTGTCAAAAGCGAAAAGAATTTTTGTGATTGCTTTCTATATTTTTTTTAAGTTTGTTAATATAAATGATAAGTTTCCTATCTGGCCTTGAGAACGTACATAAAAATTGACCATTCTTATTGGTTTTCGTTGTAATAGCATTTCAATGAGAAATTTAAAAGAGATATCAAGAAAAGCCAGAGGAATTATAGAAGATTATGACAGATTTGATGTTGTGTATTTTTGCGTGACAGACCCCGTCGCCTTTTCGTAAAAGGTAATGCCTGATTTTATTGGATTGTCAATTGTAAAGCCACAATGACATAGGGGCTGGCATTTGTTGAAAACAATGTCAGGTAACTGTCATAGGACCCAGACTGTTGTAGGTTTTGTTTTCAACTCTTGTTTGTTCTTTTTTTCTTCAACATCACAGCTTCCTTTAACGACTGCAACCTGAGTGAGGCGATTTGTGTCAAGCGAGAACTTCTACTCATCTCTGTTCTCAGTCTTTGTTGCAGGTTCTATGTAGAGGAGCAGGGCATGTGTGGGGTTGGGGGGACTGCCAATTTTGCCAGTGGGAGGAGAAAGGGTGCGTTCAGGGCTATCTCCCATTTACTGTGTATATCGTATGACCTATGGTAATGTAATGTCATGTAATGTAAAGGGTTATTTATATAGTGCCAGTATCCATCTATGATGCTCAGGGGCGCTTAACAAGATTCAAGCACATTCAACAGTACATAACATGGAAAGTTCATTCATCAACTTAGTTATACCAATGTAATTACATACAAAATTACATAAAAATTGACCCACATATATCATAAAAATACCATAAAATACTATAATGCAATCTTCAACAATCTCGGAAACCAAGGGAATAAAATAATGTATGTAAATAGACTGCCTAGCCAAATGCGGGGCGGAAAAGATCTGTTTTCAAGCATTTCTTAAAGGCCGAAAAAGTTGGACAGTTTCTCGTTCGCGCTGGTAAAGAGTTCAAAACAGATGGCGCTGAGAAAGTGAAAGAACGTTCAGTAAATTCGTTTTTAGGGATTTTTCGTTCAAAGGTTATGGAGTTAGCGGACCTGATATTGCGTTGCTCCCCACCTTGTATGCATGTATAGGCTAGACAGGCTATTTTGTAGTCAACTGTCGTCGCTACAGGAAGCCAGTGAAGAGACTTCAAGACTGGCGTAATATGGTCTGTCGTTTTTACTTTTGCCATCAACCGTGCAGCTCTGTATGACATATTGAGGTGGGTTTTTTTTTGTTGAGATGACCTTTGCAATCGAACTAAGCCCTA
>JAOYNN010227650.1:0-16219 GCA_025770095.1 Goniobranchus kuniei
GAGTGAAAGAAAGAAAGAAATCAAATTTTGGTGCAATAATGTGGATGTAGTGAAGGGAAGAATTTAAGCAATTTTCAGGAAATGCCATTGATCTGACAGCGGATACTAAGAAATGCACATGACCGCTAGTGACCCCAAGCAGGTAGCCGGGCAAAGTTGATTAATGGCTTCCAGCTGGCCTCAACTAAAAGGTAATCGTTTTCAGTTAGAGTGAGCCGTCGTGCATGGAGATGTGGTCTCAAGATAAAACCCTGGCACAACATAAAATTGTTTTCTCAAGTTTTAAAAATTGCATTGATAAAAATCCTTCAAAATAGCATAGGTGGAAGCAGAATCAAAAATTGCACAAATGGGTATGACTTGAATAAAATTCCATTTGCAGTATATTTAAACATTTTAGAAATAATAGAGAGCTAGTGTTTGCTTCCTCACACTGCATCAATTGAAGTTAGTGCAGTGTTTGGCAGGAGGTGTGTGTCACAAACATGTTAAATTTTTCAAACTATGGACCAGTTTATGACAAATTATTCTCTCATTAGAGCCTTGCACACCTGATCTGGGTCAGAGCACAAGGCTCTCTTTGGGGATTCTCCCTAAGTACTTACCTTATTGTCTAATCCAAATGTGACCAATTTTCACCACAAAATCTCCACCAAGTTCTTGTTATTTCAGTCAGTGTATCTTGGTGTCTAGTGTCATTTTTGTAATAACAAAAATTTATAATATATAATAAGACAGAAAAAGACAGAAGGAACTTGAAAACTGGAACACGTCTTTCCAATTTGAAAGACGGGCAAATGGTGGCAGATGGTCTGCAGTCTTGCAGTGACCATCAAACACAGTGATTAATGGCGACTTATGATATTGATACATGTAATATAGAAGTATAAAGGAAAACATTGGAGACTTGTCATTACCAAATCTCATCATTCCCATTTTGTTTAAACTTGTAGATCCATCATACTGTCCATATTTCATCATGAGTATATTTTGCACCCAATGGCCTGTGCATGGCCTCTGTCATCCAAAACGTTCAGATTTAGAAAGAAAAAAGGAAGAGAGAACATGCACATGTTAGCTTTGATTCATGAGAACTGAATTAATGTTATTATGTTATTTAATAGAAGCTTTATTGATCACATTTGGCACAATTGATAAAACTGTACATTGCATAAGGATGTATATCAGTGGGCAGCCAATATTTTCATGACATAGGCCTACTGGTATTGTGGAAAAAAATTGTGCGTGATTTTTCATTTTACACCCAATGAAAAGGCTGGAATTCAATCTGGGTTCTAATTCTAGGTCTACTTTATTATGTTCAACTGATAAATAACAAAAACAAAAAACGTTTCAATTTTCAAGTGAAACAGGAGCTCCATGTGAAAAGAAAAACTACACATCTAGATGTCTAGCCTTGATACTGACATGGACATCTTTAATTTATTTCTAGAGTGACCTCAATCTATGTTATGTACACCTGTAACGTTACAAAGCCTCATAGGTGAGCCTGGCATGATAGAATCTGATAAAAGGGGGGTTGGCTTTAACACATTAAACTAGTAAAAAAATGAGGCCTAAGAATGCTAAAAAAAATTCCAGCCTTTTGATTGATTTCAAAACATGTAAAAATGCAGACATTTATTTGGCATGTTGTGAAATTACCAGCTGCCTAAATAAGTACAAGTAACATATTCAAAAAAAAAACAAAAACAATTTGTTAAAGATTGATTGAAAGTTGAATATATCTCAGGGTTCAAGCATTCAAGTTGATAAAGTAGAACACAACATATGTCAAATTTGTGGAAAAAAGATTTTTCTGTGCAATGTGAATAAAGAACATTCTTTTTTCCATAGGTGTGGGTGACGAAAGAGCTAAAGATGAAAAATGTGGTTTAGTTTAAATTATGAAAATTGAAAATAATCAATAAGATGTGGTATGGTAACTAGGAGTAGAATAATAACAATAAAAAAAAAAATCCAACTCATTAATTGATAAACCTAGAACTACCATGCTCCTACAAATATGTGCAGAGCTGTATAATATACGGTATGCAGTTATTTTTACTATACAAAGCATAATCGAACCTATGGTGGAATTTGTATACATGTATAATCATGAAATCATTAAGATACAAAGTTAATTGCCTCAGACCTTTATCCACATCAGATCTGTAGGAGTGGATCAAGAAAGTATACATGTATCTTTACAGTAATTTCAAACTCTTTCTTTTCATAAATTGCAAAGGCTATGACTATGGAGGTATGTTGTTGCAGTGAGTGGAAGATTTCTTCTAAAAAAAATTGTTTGTTTGGTGCCTGGTTTCAGGGCTCTTTTCAACTCTGTTAGCACTTATGTGTAAAAGGTAAGATAACAGACCAGGTCTAGATGAAAGTGTACAGAAGTAGCAAATATAAGTTTTCACAACAAAAAGAAGTTGCCAAAGGGGAAGTTACACATTTAAATAATGCATATTATAATCCTATAACTGTAACAAATGGGTACAAAATGGAAGAAATGTGTCTTGCAGACAAAGAAATTCTCAAATGTCCTAATAAAACTACTCATTAACCTGAGCCATCAAGACCCAAACTGTGCACCACAATAACTTCCCAAGATTTTCCACCTTTGTGTACATGTACAAAGTGCTCTGCGCAACCGTTTTTTAAAGTTACAATGACAAATCAAATGGGGGGTGGCGATGTCATACCACATAAACTCCCCCCCCCCTCTCTTCTTTCTAGCAAAATCCCAATTTTCCGAAGAGAGCAAATCTTCCCCCTCCCTCCCCTAACCTTTTAAGAAGAGATAGAGGTAGGACAGAGTGAGAAAGGAAACTCTTGCTTAATCATCTTGTATGACATGTATGTGGAGATATGACACTGAGTCTATTCTACATTCTCTGTTGTGTAACCAGGATTATTCAGTAGAATAAAGAAGTTAAGTTTTAGGGTACTAATACATGGCTTACTGAACCCAAGAAAACTACAAGAACATGTCGGGATTTGGAGGCTAAGAAGATCCTTAGAGTCAGTGCTTGTCTCTATATTGCTTTCATAACACTAAACAAAATGTGCTACATGTATATCTATTACCCTTGGATAGGATGCCAGACTGTCAAAGGCTTGATGCCCAGCATAGCTGGCATGCAGTTTACATGTAGATGGATGAGGAAAAAAAATGATAAAAGAGCCTTTTCCAAAGACTACACAGACTTGAAAAGCATTTTTGCTTTAAAGTGAAAAACCTTAAACCTTCAGCCCCTAAACAGCACTGTCTGGACCAAGGAATATGGACATTGTCAAAAATATTTTAAAGTGTATGATTGAGTATATTTTTGTCCTGATTAGTTTGATGCTGCAAAAGTTATGCAATTCCTTCACCAAATATTTATTATAGAAAGCTGTGTAAACTTTTTCATCATGAAATTTCCAGGATGAGGGAAAGAATGGTGGAGGTAGATAGCATATCGTCATACCTTTTCAAATTATTCACAATGTCAGTTTTGAGACCTCTTCTGAGGAAAGTTATAAGAATCCAGTTACTATACATTAAATAAAACATCACAAAAATTAATACAAGCATTCCAACAGTGGTCGTAAATGTTAAAAGCTGCATTTTTTGTTATAGCCACTTTTCCCCTCACCTCACTATTCACAGAAATGCATGCGAGTTCAATGCATTTACTCAAACACTTCAAACAGTTGTGACCGTGCAGAACGTTACTTGTTGATTCAAGTGAAGCTGACAAACAAGACCAGGATAGGCATGAACAGTGCCAGTAGCCAAAGCAAGCCTACTGTTCAAATACAAAAACGCAACTACTGGGTAGGAATCTATTTCACATTATATCGGGTGATTCCACTTTTTGCCAGGGAATTAATTAAAAATGCGCTTGCCACACCAAGTTCTTTCTTTAAACATCAATTCCATGACCATCTTGTCATCATAATACAATGGTAATCATTGTAGGTCTAGATCAGATCGGTCTACCAGAATCCATGATGAATCTTTAAGTTAAGTTTTTATAGACTTGTTTGACAGTACAGTACCAACACGAACAATCAAGCTGTGAACGCCGCATGGTCGGAGTAGCATTATTCGATGTCACATTTTGTAGAGGGCATTCTGAAACTGCTGTATCTTTTTATGGGACAATGATAAATAATTGAAATATTTACATCAAAGCAATATATTGCTGGAAACAATTATGTCAAACTTACACAGTATTTTGTGAATTGAGTGGAGTATGATATTAGCTCAAAGTTGATTACTTTTTAATGAATCATACAATAAATTTCTAAAAACAGAACTACTGTTAACAAACAAAATTGAAGACCTGTAGGCCAAATGAAAGATCAGCCACTTTTGCAAGCCCGTCTTTCACAACACTACCTTACTGGATTTCTTTCAGGCAGTTGCAAAAAGATGAGCTAAGAGAATGATCAGGGCTGAAGAATGTCATTGCAAAAACCATTTATTTTGTTGTAAACTATTGAAGTGTTCTGTTGTTAGATCTGCAAATTAAACAGTATGCAAAGGCTAGAAACTTGAAAAGTATTTCGTTACATCATTAATTTTACTGTAAGGAATTTGTAAAATAATAATAATAATAATAATAATAATAATAATAATAATAATAATAATAATAATAATAATAATAATATAACCATGTTTGAGTGTATTCTTCCTTCTTCATCATGTTTTGCCAAAACTTCAATACAGGGCCGTGCCATGGTCATGGTCACTCGCAACAATAGCAACTAAAAGCCAGGAACTTTCAAATTGGCGAGATACATTTCATCCACTTATGTAGGCTACAGCATTATAATGAAGTACATACGGCATACGGCCTAGACCTACAAGTAGTTTGAATTGCATGATAGCTTATATGTATCTCTATCTGCATTTCTTTTGGATTGATAGGCCCCTACAATCTTTTTTGGAGAGTAGAAATGGATACATGTAAAGAAAAAACTTTAATGATTTTACAAATCTTTCCTTTGGGGACCTTATGCGTCGACTGTGGGGGCCCCCTCGGGCCGGGGGGCTGCGGGGTGCACAGCATGGCCCTGCTTCAATGACAAAGATTTGTATGGCAGCAACGTTCACAGCAGTTTCCAGTATTATTTTGCGCTCATCATTTACAATCTACATACATCCATAAGATCCTGAGCTATAATTATGTAACATATGATTATCATGTTTTTATCAACAACTCAGCAGTGTGAAAGATCTTTCCTGTAAAATTTTAATACCACTGAATACCAGAAGTAGTGATTCATTTTAAGTATGGTAAGTTAAGTCTTGTACAACAAAATAATCGCACACAATTCCAAATTAAAGTAGGAAAAGCAGCAGTGTATGAGGAATCAGCATACCTTGGGCTTTTTTTTATGAGCGATTTAAGAGGAATGGTTTGTAAACAAAGTGGAAAATCAACTGAAACAGAAACAGGGCAAGAAATTGTTCATGGATTTAATTTTTTGTTCATTATATACATTATATATATATATATATATGGGTGGCCCAGAAAAGACATCTCCACTTTAAAAAGTAATATCTTCATTATTTTGAACGTGATTCACTTATAGATTGGCAGTCTTATATACCATAGACCAAATAAGTTTGTATTCACTGGCAAAAGTTCAAAAAGATTGATCAGATAGAAGGTTGCAACATGGATTTATTCAAGCATACCATTATTGAGACAATATCAGACAGCATCTGCCTACATTCGATTGTCCTATAGGCTTGTCTGTCCACTATTTTTTTAAATAACAGAACAAATCCCTTTTTCCATAATAAAACAGCATGTTGTACTCGTATTTCTTCCAACTGTTATTTCATTCCAATGTGTCAATATTTTCTTCTTTAACTCTAGTATCCTCTTCTCTCTCTGCATCCCTTTACAACAAAAAGTGTCTCAACGATTACAGTGGTGGTTTTGTTGAACACCTTTATGAGAAAACCAAAGAGAATAACCTAGATCAGGAACCAAATAGATCTACTGTGGAACAAGATCTAGATCTACTGAATCTGTTATTCATCCGTGCCAACTCCTATTGCTCCACTAGATCTGGAGGGTCCCAGTGCTAGTCTTGACTACGCTGCAGCCCTCGACCCAGAACTCAATCACAATATCCAGAAAGACTGATTCCATTAGCGACCAAGTGTCTAGCTATCAGCTTCCAAACAACCTGAGAGTTGTAGACAACTCCAGGGGGATTAAAAGTGACCTTAAAGGTCATCTTCAAATAATTAAGCAATGTGCGAGATTCGCTGAGACAGGCTTGAAAGTTATCCGAGCTTCGAGAGACAATGATCAAAGTGACATTCAAGTAGAAAATCTGTACACAGTTTTATGCGCTCAGATTCAATAAAATTTTTACAGTCAGAATACGCCAGCTTAGTGGTCAAATCTACTTTTAACAAAGAAACAAGTAGGTTGTTTCGTTCATTTGAAAACAACACATCAGCATTTACTCAAGAGTTTACGAAATATCAGGATTGCAGCAGAACTTGCCAACTTCACACACTCACCACGTCGCAGGCAAGCACAGCCGACATACAGTGGGAATCCCTGCATGAGGCCCTGCCCGTTCAATTCTTTCCAGGCGAATCGAAGGGATTATTTTCAGCGCCCACCGCTGGACGACCACAATTAAGCCGTTTAGCCCCATCACTTGCTGTTGTCTTCCATACAGCGTGTTCGTTTCGTTCCCCAAACGTGACTGCATAATGTAACTGCCTACGCCTACTTACAAACCGTGCTGGACCTTTACAATGCAGAGGGCCTTAGCCTAACCGCTAGGGCTAGATCTACAATAGCCACTCGCTTAGCATGGGCTAGCCTATGGCCCCCTCCTTATTTGGTAGGTGGCAATCTAAACATCTACATAACCAGATCTGAGCAAATAACATCTAACCCCATCGTTCTGCAATGGATCACACATGGTGTTGAGTTACCTTTTCATTCAGAACCAAATGAATTCAAAGAGAAGAATAGGGTATTTAAGTCTAAAGAAGCGAAACTCATAACCAAGGAAACTTCTGCTTTGTTAGCCACAAGCTGCATTCGCAAATCATTCACAAAACCTCAATGTGTTTCTAAAATAACAGTTGTGCCTAAGAAGGGAAAAGACTCATACAGACTTATAATTGACTTACAAACTTTAAATGGTTTTTGCAAACCTAACACTTTTAAATATGAAACCATCATTGAAGTGACAAATTGTATTACTCACAAAGTCGAATTAGTGCCGCTGGACATCAAACATGGGTTTTATCCTGTCAAAGTTGCTAAAGAGTTTCAAAACTATCAAAACAATCATGATGTGTTTTCAGTAATGCCTATGGGAAGCTCCTGCCCACCTATTATTTCTGTAAAATACTCAGAACAGTTATTGAATATTTAAGATCTACTGGTGTAAAACTGGTGGCTTACGTGGATGATGTGATCATATCAGATTCTCATTCAAAAAGTGAAGATTCGTCGTCTTTGGATATCAATACACTTGAATCTTTGGGTTATTTTATTAATTACAAAAAATCTGATCTGGTCCCTTCTACATCTAAGTCATACATAGGCTATGTAATACATACTGACAAGAACAATACCATCTGGTTGGAGGTGCCCAGGGACAGAATTCGTCGTGTCAGTCACGATATTCATAGGGTATTACGCCTCAGAAAGACCAGTGCTCGTTCTCTGGCACGGATTACAAGTCAGCTGATCTCCATCTCCAAGGCCATCATACCAACAAAATTGTTTCTCAGAAGCGTATACAAGCTCTTAAAAAGTAAACAAACTTGGCAAACTATATTACATTTGGATAATTCATCCAGGTTAGACCTAGAATGGTGGCTTCATTCTCTCAAGACCTGGAATGGGAGATCAGCTGCACCATGTTACCTTCCGGGCATTCAAATAGCCACGGACGCCTCAGGCTTAGGTTTTGGGGCCCAAATAATTGGATGGCAGAAGCGAGCCCAAGGTCTATGGGACTATTGTATAGCAATTCAGCATCGAATTTGTGATAATTAACCGCGGTGTTTATGGCCTTGAAAAGCTTCCTCCACCTGTGTTAAAGAAGAAGAATGTACAGATAATATCAGACAACGTGTCGGCCATAGCATACATAAACTTCCAAGGCGGACCCAGTCACCAACTCATGGAGATAGCCAGAGATACCTGGGGCCTATCTGTATAACACAGATTTCACATACAAGCGCATTACTTGCCCAGGATCTCTGCGGAGATTCTGCTACCTGACCAACTAAGCAGATACTGGTCAAAGTATGAATGGCAACTCCATCCGCGCATTCCGTTACCTAGACTCCATCGACGATCCTCACTAGATAGACCGATTTGAGTCTATGGCGAGCACACAGTACCTAAGATACAACAGCATGTACTACGACCCTTTCACAGAGGGAGTAGATGCATTGTCTCAGGATTGGACAATGGAAAACAATTTTGTAAACTGTCCTCTGACCTACTAAACAAGGTTCTGGACTTAGTAAGAAACCAAAGGACCTCGGCGACTGTAATCGCTCCAATGTGGAACGCTCAAATATGGTGCCACCATCTGGAAAGGATGTCCAAGAGTCCTCCTATCAAACTGTAGAATCCCAAGCAAAAATGCATCCCAATGTGCCCCTCAAAACCAGAACCATTAAAAAAACAGGAAATGGCGTCTTTACACCTGGAGGATATTTGGCGATCTAAACTAAGAATCAACACTGGCCTGATTCATGCATTGAAAAGTTTGAGTGCCACATTGCAGAATCTTCCATCACGTCTTACAACATGTATATCAACCAATTTAGGGACTATTGTTTGGCAAATATCGCACACTTTTCACCCAAAAACGAAATAATGTCCACCTGTATGGCGTTATTCTTGTCCCACAAAGCGGAACAATTGAAGCGGCCCGAATCACTTTTGAAGGTTGCTTTCGGCGGCCTTCTCTCATTTTTGCTATTATAACAATCTAGCTATGCCCTTTACGACGGATATAGTTAGCAATCTCATTAAAGGTCTCATTAAACATGACACGTCAAGTCCAGCTGTACGAACCAAAATAATGCCAGCCTAATGAAGGTCTCAGTCTTAAGAATCTTTGTCTGAAAACTATTGCGTTGATTGCTCTATCATGCATGACTTATCTCCCAGATCAGGTTTTTCCGCAATGAGATCAGTTTTCATGATGATGGATCAGCCATCGGACATCCGCTTTTTTGGAGTCAAAAATGACTCAGCCCGCAGGGTTTTGAAGTTCGACTTAACCCTTCCATTGTCGACAGAATTGACCTTGTAAAATGCCTTAAAATGTACTCAGAGAAAACAGCACATTTGACACCTAACAACAAGGCCCCAGTTTTCCTGACATTAACCAGCTCTTGCAGTGGCTTGAACACTAATACCGTGTCTCAAATTCTTCACGAAGCAATAGGCTGCATTTGGCAGGCCTATCGAGTGAATTCACACTGCAATGTTTCCGTCCAACGGGGGCGACTCATGCGGTTCCTGAAGGTGTTGACCCTAATTCTGTGCAGCAATGCATGCGATTGAAGACAGAGTCCTTGTTTTGGGAACACTATGTTTATCCTCTGAATAACCAAGAAATGACTGATAAAATATCGTCTTCCACTGTATGCGTCGGACTGCCTCAGGCGAAAGCTTGGAAATAGCGAGTAAAATCTAAATCCCCGTTTTTTTCCCTTATTTGAGTAAAAAAGATGAGCATGGAAGTAGCGAGTATGAAAAAGAGGTCAACTCGGAAATAGCGAGTATTTCCTCCTCCAGACTTAGGACTACGGAGGGTAAAACAGTCTGAGAAATTGACTAAATTTGTTTTTCTTTTCTTTTCTCTTCTTTCTCATTGAAACAAAAGATTAGCCGTGGACAGCAAAGGGCCTCGCTTAGCCATGTCGCTTGATTGGAGAGGGGAGAGAATCGAGAGGGGTGGGGGTGAGAAGGTCATTGGAGTTGAAGTGTTTACATGTAATAGGCTAGCCTCAACTCACACAAGGGGAAAGTGATACAAAATAGGCCTACACTGTAGCAATGTCGCTGAATCTAGATCTTGCCTACCATAGCCCAGCCAGCAATAACCTAACGCATAGTCTACGGTATCACTACTATCAGAATTTTGCGTCATTTCTGCATCACATTTGCAAATATCAAACATGAACACACATAGCATGTACAAAAATACTCACACACCCACGGGTCTAGTCGCTAAATACTTCCCCTACCTCTTTTCCTTCCTTTCAACTCGCCCAGTGCACATCGTTTACATTCTAGCCTAGCCTATTCACTGTTTCTTTTGCAATTACGGCCAATAAATAGCCAATGGCATAATACATGTATTAAAATATTTTCTTCAAGCTACTGAGTAGTCTTTCATGACTATATTAGGCTGCTCTGGAATAGTGAGAACTCGGAAAAAGCGAGTAATTAAGGTTAGGCCCGTCGAACTCGTTATTTCCAAGCTCTACTGTAGTTGAGTTATTGTGAGGTTGTACTTGCCTGGATTAGGCATACCATAATTGTTTATTCTATAATTGAAACAATTCTGAATGAAGACACACTGGCATAACATTGGTTTTATTCTAGAAATGGCCCATTAGGCTTAGATGTGATCAACAACAGAAAAATGTTTTCGTCTTGACTGACTGAGTTCTGCATGATAAATGTGGCAGATGAGATTCGTTTGATGGAAAATGTTTTGTACAATTTTGTGTGGCACTAAAAGCAACATTGGTGGTTTCAGAGCTTGATTGCAACCCCATCTCCTTTTCTTTCATCACTTCACGAAGGCTATTTCAATGAGGCTTCCAATATCCAAATTTCCTTGATATTGTGCATTGCAACGAATATTAATTTATTTCATACTGTCCAAAGGATCCTTCAAAATTAGGTAGAGACAATGATGAAGTGAGCCTTCAAAGTTGAAAACGTTTTTTGGGGGCCACCTTATATGTTTGTGTGCATGTGTATGTGTGTGTGTGTGTGTGTGTGTGTGTGTGACAATTATAAGTACAGGCAGATATGAAAAGCAATGAAAAACAATTGCTTGACATTGTCAATATTAAGTATCTAAAGGAAGAATTATTTAATGTGATTAAACAAACAAGTGAATTATAGTTTTCAAAAAAACAAAACAGTTTTGTCATGACCAGTCATTTTGAAAAGTATTTCACTAACAGAACATTGAAACAAAGTTTAATCATCTATGGCACTACTTCAATAATTTATCCTTTTTCTCAAAAATAAAGAAAAACCTTGCCTCTTTTTTGTCTTAATCTTCTTTTAACCTTTGTAATCATACTCTCTAGAATATTGTGGCAAAATATCAAATATGCCAACAAAGATTTATATTTAGGACAATTTTATTCTCAGATGAAAACAGAACAATATTTCCTGGTTAAGTCTATGCTGGACCCCTTAATGACAAGACAATAAATGCCTACGAATACCTAGTGACACACTGTGGAATGGAACATGAAGTCTTTTAATGATACCTGACATTCAATTCAGAAATATGCCTAAAACAGAGAGGAGTTTACTGTCCTAAATGCCAACCTGCAGAATCCTGCAGATTCCAAATACAAGGTAATAAAAATTGATTAAAGCCATTTGTCAAATATTCAACTAAACATACATTAAAGTAAAGGTTTTTAAAACTTATTCACTTTTCTGATAATTCATATTCCTTGAATTCATTTAGGATATTTCTCACAGTGAATGTGTTTAACCCTCAATTTTCTACATCTTGTTTCACTGGGACAAATTTGTGAACCAATTATGCCAGAGAGTGGTTGAATCAACATGTACTAATTTCTTTGGTATCATTTATATGCTGTGAGCAATCAAGCACACAAGACAATCATCAATCACTCATTCACCAGAATTTCAAAATTGTATGATTCCTGGCACATGTTAAGTCTGAGAATTCCCTCACAGTCAAATGTCAAAGGAAGAATGCAACCAATTGAAAGGCATAGGCAACTATTGATATTGACATGAGATTGAAAACAATTGTCATGGAAGGACAGTGGGGCATACTTGAAAAATAAACAATAATTAGAAACTCTTGTGAAAGTTTGTGAGAATATTCAATTTTCCTGTCCAACAAAGACAACTTTACAGCTTTTACTGCAAATCAGAAAAGGAAACTATTACAGATATTTACAATTGTATGACCTCCCTACTTAAGGACATGGGTAAAAAGAAAATAAGATTCTTATTAAGTAACTTATTCACTACAAACCCTTATTTTCCTCAAAGCTTCATAACAAGAACTCAATTTATATTCCGTACATAAAAATTATGAAAGTAGTAATAATAATGACAATAATGATGATGATGATGATGGTAATACATAGCACTGAAAATAAATAATATATAGAATATGTGGCTCTCTGAAGTGCTTGCTTTATATAACTTTATTTTCAGATCCCCTGCATTGACATAAAGCAAATTGTACTTTTGTATGAGCGTATCTAGGTAATAAATAATTAGCTTTGGTCCAAAGCTTTCTCAGGTACACTGGTAAATTAAAAAAAAAAACGTTTATACTGGAAATGAACATTTGATGATGGTAAAGGGTGAGAGTAAGGCACTACAAAAACATAGGTTGAACTCATATTATGCGGAGCGTCTATTCCCAGTATGCTGTGAATAGCCTTATGTAGTGCTATTCCCACAAAGTTGCGTAAGACGACATTCACGATATGATGTGGTGTAACAAGAAGTGGGCCAGAGGCAAGGCCATATGCCTTCTTTGTCTGGGGCTGAGACTGAAACTACTGAAAGTACCTGTCTCAACGATCGTCTCATTCTTCACACAGGATTCAAGCAACCCAGCAACTCCTGTTTTGTTCTGGATCTAGATCTTAATAAATCATTAATATACATTTTCCTACACAGGATTTTTTTTCTTGACAGTGAATACAAAATTTAGCCTGATGGATCGAAATTTAAAGAAAGCAGCCATCTTTCCTTTTCATCCTTGAGAGCCTCCTGGTCTGGCCTCATAGTCATACAGAGCTCTAAATCTAGTAGGCCCTACATGTGATACATCAATATAGTAGAGATCTGTATACACCTTACAGAGTTGGTCTATGCATTAGTAAGAAAAAGTAGGTCACCTGCATTGACCTGGGTAAACCTTAAAGCTCTTTCACACATAGCTAGAGAGCAAACAGACCAGTTTACCATCTTTGCCACTAAGACAAAGACCCAAAGACACCAGCAATGTGTGTGTGCCAGTGTGTGTCGATTATCGAGTTTACTATGTGAAGAGACAGTCCCGATAGACCAGCTTTACAATGTAAGGTGACTGTTCTTTCCAGCATTATCCACTTAAAACTTACACCCAGAGTCATCTCCCGCTTGCACCCGACATACAGTACTGTGACTGAGAAAAGACAGAATGTCTTAAGCAACCCACTGGGAACAGTAATACAGCCTTATTTAAGCAAGCCTTTCTTTTGCATTATCAGTCAGACCACATCGCAATAATAATAATAACAATAATAATCATAATTATTATTATTATTATTATTCGACAACACAGTGAGTTTGCCATTTATTGAGTGACTGGCCATTCCTATTTATCACTTGTCTGACCATGGTGTGCTTGCTACTCCTTTGCCTGTCTGCATGTATTTTACAGATTATGGTGGCTTGTTGGATTAACTGGGTAACAGGGCCTATGGTGCATGAACTTCTACTTAACAATGCTTGTTGCTGAAACCACTACATGCTGTAATGTTTCACGCTTAATTAAGTTCAGGAACGTATACTTTTCTTAATCAGATTTGACACCAAAGCAATTTTCACTCAATTTTTTGTTTCGTTAAAGTGGTGGACAATTCCATTAATCAATGAAATAGAATATAGAAAGAATTCTGCTCCCAAGGGATCGTTCCCTGTAAATGGTGGTTCCGTTGAAGCAGTGCTCCACAAACAGGCATACAATTATTATTAATAATTACTACTACTAATAATAATAAAGTAATGATAATAAGAGTAATAATAATAACAATAATAATAATAAAAACAACAACAATAACAAAAACATAATGGTTTTAATCTGAGACCCCACTAGATGAGGATTTAACTACACCAAGAAGCTTCATCTGGAATGAAAATGAATTTTTAAAACTGTGTTGATTTCCAGCTACTTTGTCAAAGATTGCAGTCAGATAATAAGGAAAATCATTACATGTATCAATGTTCAATGCACATGCTTTTGAGTTAGGTTTTTTACTTGGATAATCACTCTGAATCAAGGTTCAATTCAATAAAGAGAGAAAAATTTAGTATGGCCTACAATTTCTCCTCTGACTTAAACAGGGGTACAATTTGCCAACCAAGTAAGTCAGGCATCATCTGCTCAATCAAAGTCTCCAACTCAACTTTTAGACGCCAGACGAAAGTGCCTCAGCCAAAACCACATCATGTACACCTACACACATTGCAGAATCTAGCCTTGAAAACTGGCAAAAATATTTAACCTTAAACAAAGTGTGAAATGCCAAAGCATTGAACAATTGACTGATAAGCAGCATGATCATATGCAATGCATTGAAAACCTAAACAGGAAACCAGACAGATTTTTTGAAAGTCCCAGGTTCAAATTATTGTCTTCCTCACCTGCATCATTTGTTTATGAAGAGTTGGAGTCATTGACCGAAATTGTGAATGAAGATTAAATACCAAAATTGTCATCTAAGATACACACACACACACACACCTATTCATCCTACGGTTACTTCACAATCATCACTGATGGTATTTTTATCCTGAATGTCTAATGAAAAAGTCTATAATTAATCATAATCTGGCCAGAGTTATGAAATCCCCATTGATCATGCACTTCACCAAAGCACCCAGTTTGCCTAAGAACCAAACTTTGCTATCTCTCAGAGATTCTAAGATGTATAATCCTGTTACATTAATAAAAAAAATAAATAATAAAAATAATGAAGTTTTCACTGACAGTCTGAGTCTGAACCAACACAATTAAGTTTTTCACATACACATTACTTTTGAGAAAATATTACAGCACTTTTTACTTTATTTCACATGGCTCTTTGAACAGGCAGTGGTGTGGGGCTATTGGTGCATTTGGTGCCGAGCACCACCTCTTTTCATGCATGCCAAACTATTCATTCACACTGCCTTTAAGTTTAAAAAGAATCAATTGCATATAGTGCCTTTTTATTATTGAAATCAAATTATACCACCTTTCACCATTTGCCGTCATCCCCAAGACACTTGCGCGAGGCATCTTATCATGTCACAACACGGCTACGCGTGCCACACCTGGCCTCTCACTTTCAAAGGTGCCGAGAAATCCTAGGCACCAACAAGGCCTTTAGATTGCTCTCTTAAGCCTCTATCAGTGACCTCCAAGTTCCAAGTGATCTTTGCCCTTCCTATATGCTTGATGTAGACGCAGATGAAGCCAGATAGATATGGTTCCTAAGGCCTATTAGGCCTAGTTGAGAAGGATGGGAGAATGCCTTGACCTTGATCTATTATGTTCACTGTCACTGTACCTTGATGAGCATCTAGTGTGTGTTATTCTTACTGTTTGAATTGCAAGTTACAGGCCCTCATTTAAGATGTTTCTTTGCTTATTCTGAAGTGCCACTGTGTGAGTTGGTGAAAAGATTGACTTTGGTCGTATTCTAGAACTTGGGTCGTATTCCAGAACCTGCCATTTCGTGGTTCTTATGCACATGTAATTTTTTTATGTACATTATTGGCATCAACCAACCCAATCTGGCACTACCCCATAGGGTGACCATGCCACGCTGCTGGTAATAGGCATTCAATGATAAAAAGATACAAGGAAATGTCTTTTATTTATAAATTCACCTGATCATAAGATGGCAAATCGCTTGCCATGATGAAAGACAAAGTTAAATTAATGTAACAGCAAAGGCAAAGCTGTACAGAGGTTTGTGTTTTTTGTTTTGTTTAATTTTGTTTTGCAATGGTTTTTTGTGGTTTGAAGGGGGGGGGGGGATTTTAATACAAAATTGAAAGCAACTACTGATTTTAAAACAGACAAAACAAAGCATATAAATCAAATATATTATGCTCACTGACCAGTAATATGTGAATGTTATACATGGCTGAGCTTTGTTGAACTGAAGATATTTGCCTTGGCATTTTTTCCTTCAGAAGACTTG
>JAOYNN010227651.1:0-10592 GCA_025770095.1 Goniobranchus kuniei
TCTCTCTCTCTCTCTCTCTCTCTCTCTCTCTCTCTCTCTCTCTCTCTCTCTCTCTCTCTCTCTCTCTCTCTCGTGAGGAAATGTCAGAGGCAATTTCTTTCAAATAGTTTGTTCTTTCTTCAATGGACCAAAAAACAAACAAACACACACACAAAAACCCCCCACAAAAAACCCAAAGAAAACAAAAACAAAGTTCATGATTATGAAATGGGATAAATCAAAGGCATTAGACTCCAGAAACATTTTCCGCTCAAAAACTAAAAACCTCCCCCTAGTTGAATGCAACTGCTGCATGTTCTGGGTTTTGCTTTACACTTTGTTGCCGGAGCGTAAATTGTTCCTTATATTTCTCACTGTTACCATATTATCATGAGCAGCACAGGCATCACATTGATCTTTCATGAGTTTGTGAAAGCCGTTATAAAATTCCATATTGAATACGGATCTGTATGTGCTTTATTAAGCTGGATTCTTGCAACCTTCCAGTGTTTTTTTTTTCTCTGTAAACCTATTGCACCCTTAATACTGTTATGATATGATATGATACATAGAATACATTTTCCGGAGGTCCAGAGTATTTTCCAGATATTCCCACTTGTTGTCTTTTATCGCATAATGGCTGTCCAATCAAGAGAAGCTCTCAATGTGTTGCTTGATTCCCCTCTATGTTGGCTTATCTTTTACTCCATGCAGCCTCCTTCTCTCAACCTTGCAGGTTCCAAGGTTGTTTGTACCCAGTGTTTTGCCTGATGTTGTTCTCATTTCTATTTTATAAGGACAAGCTGCCAGACATTTTCTCTTTTCCTGAGCAACAATCCAGCTTTCAAAAGTCATGAAAGATGGCTGTTCTCTGTTCTGTTAGCCTTTGATATTGGAGAGACACTTGTTGTGACATCTCTCACGGCAGCTCACTCTAACTGAAAACCAGCACTGTTTAGTTGAGGCCAGCCGAAGGCTATTAATCAACTCGGCCCTGCTACCTGCACGGGGTCACTAGCAATTACGTGCATTTCTCGGTACCCTCTGTCAGATCAATGGCATTGCCTGAAAATTGCATAAACTCTTCCCTTCACTACATCCACATTATTGCGCCAAAATTTCATCCCTTTTTTTCTTTCATGCATCCAACACCACTCCTTAGGTTCATTGAAATTTCAACATTCTAGCGTTTCATAGTCAAATAGGTTCAAATCATTAAGTGGAGGAAGATAGATTTAAAAACATCTATCGTCCCTAAACGTGCAGGTCCAGAAAAGCAAATTTTACAGGAGAGAAAAAAAAACCCAAAACAAAACAACAACAACAACAAAACCCTGAATGTATAGTTGAAAATAGAAGAGAAAGTATGAAAGTCCCCTGACAAAAAATTTCAGTTTTATTGGTTTCATGGGTCTGATATATACGAGGAGGTCGGGAACATGCATTGTAGGCGAATAGAGCCAAAAAAAAACCCCAAAAACAAAAGATTTGACCCAATCTTGGACTTATGCGTTTAGAGATTTACAGGGACGATATGTGTAATGACTAGATCTACATGATGCTAAGGGTATAACTACGTCCACTGTTTTCAATATTATAATAAATGAGGAATAGAAACTAAACCAAATTTGTTAGTTGCAACATACAGGGAAATTGTACAATAGGGTAAGTGATCTTGAAGTAAGTTGTACCTAAACTAAGAGGAGGACCAAGAAGAACGAAAGGTAATTACTAGTTAAACCTAAAATATGACATAAAGAATTCTCTAAATAAATATATTCTAGATCTTTCTAACTGTAACAGATGGTATACAGATGAAAATGGTGATGGACGTATTTACTCAGATACGCATCATCAAAAGATTTCAGGTTCAGTCAGTGGGTCTCTCACTCCGTGGATGAAGTTTTTAAAATAAGTAATTCCAGAAGGACGTGAAGGGCAGTCAGATGAAACGTTTATTATTAATTTCTCTCCTCAAAAAGATGAAGTAATTAGGACTGCCTCTATCTTTGCCAGACTTCTAATAGGTCGCATTAAATCTATTATTTCCACTGGTAAATAATGTCACAGTTCCTTCTCCTTCGTCGACATCTCACATCGTAAGGAATTTATCATATTTTCAGTTCCATCATCAACTTATAATATCATGAGCTTAAATGTAGTCCCCGTTTCATCATCAAAATAAAAGGATAGATCTTGACAGGATATCCCCTAGGAAACTAGATTGACACGAATGACAATAAATAAAAAGAGTCTTACCGTAGCCGGACAGAGCTAAATGAATCTAGATCTTACTTCCTTCTAGATATTATTTCATACAACTCCTTATTCTTCCCCAAATGAGTGGAAGGGGCGAAGGAAATTGTAGTTAGGATGATTCCAGAAGAAGATACTTTGTGTAGAAACTCATTCTTATCTTTGTCCTCATATGTAATTTACGAGGAAGAACTGAATGGTGACATTCTATGTTGAAGATTGTACCTTCTGTCTGGCCCACGGTCTCAGCAAAGACTGCTGAACGAATCTCGAAAAGTGTTAAACGACGCTTTGTGACTGCTAATGAAACTAGTCACTTTGAGAAAATATCAGTAAAAACCTGACACTTTTAACCCTATGTTTGCGATGTGGACTAGAGAAATGAGGGTGATGTGACACCAACGACGAGGCAAAACATTCACATTATTATACAAATTATTTTCGTCCATACACGAAGACAAAGGAGTATCACATATGTAGAATCATTCGAAGAAACTGGCAGAGTCACTCAACCATGGAATATGCACGCATACTCTGAAACCGTCTGAGCGAAGTTAGCTTGACATTGGATCAAGTAGAAAGGGGATGAGGGGAATTGTGCAATGTGAGGAGATTCTTGCAGCTGATTAAAGAGAGCATGCTCCTAATCAAGGCGATCTCAGAAGCTAAGAAAGGGGGGTGAGCGAGTTTCCAGGAGACGAGGAGGTAAAAGTCAAATATAACAAAGAACCTTTTAAAGTTCATGATTGGTCTAGAAATGTTGATATGTGTCTCCAAGAGACACCACGGGTAGCACGCCATGATAGCTTATCAGTGGTATCTGATTTTTCTGTATGAAGATTCAACAATTCTTTATTGTCGGATATATCATAAATACATTGTAGATTTTAGTTATTGCACGTGATAAATACATTTAAAAAGAAACAATCTTATTAAGCTCTGTAGTGCTTCTTTACGACATTAATTGAAATAAATTAAATTTGTTACATTAAAAATTTTGAATACGAAAATTTCCTTTAAATACAATGTACAAAGTGAAAAATAGCAGTGAATTAAAATAGACAAAGACAAAACTTTACATTATTTTCCCATCCCACAAGGATATTGAGTTTTTAAAAACACTCAGATCACTTGCAGTGCGTAGATGCTCTGGCAGATTGTTCCACATAATCGCAGCGGTGTATCAGAAGGATTGTTTGCCAAAATGAGTTGTTTTGACCATGGGGATATCGGCTGAAAATGCGTGCCTAAAGTTGTATTTTCTTTCTTTATAATTTATTAAATTTTGAAGACACTTTGGGGACAAACCATTTAGAATTTTGAAAGCTCAATTGCCAATGTACGTTTTCGTTTAGTTTCAAGAGAGGGGACTTTTGCTTGAATCCTTTGTAGGATGTCTTTGCTTGAAGATTTTTTAAAAATCGAAGTCAAAGATATCCCTAAGTCAGAGCATCACTCTGATTTTACTCTCAAGGATGAGGTGTGTGCTAATTATATTATTTGAATGAAAGTCGACAGTATAAACAGAAGATTTTTCATTCCATTTACTATCAAGGATAGGTACTAGGTCCATTAGCCTTGGCCACCTCAAAAGACTTGACTTATTTTGTACATCAAATTGAGGTATTTCATAAGATTATTTGTGCTACATAATGATTGTTTAATTATCACCGTCACTCTTATTACTAATGCTAAAATAGAACTCATCATTGACATACATGATGCATACGTTGCTTACAGGCGGATGAATGATTGTTACATTTAAGGCCTGAATTTAGTGCGATAGGAAAGGTTGTGTCCTTTAGAGAGATTCTTGCAAAACAAGTAAGAAAGTTTTGTTGGTTAATACCAGGGAATGTGAAGGCCTTTCAAAACTCAGGGTTGAATTCAAATGTCAACCATTGCACTTTGACATTGCCAAAGGCAAATCTGAGGTAAAAAAAAAATATTCACACTTGTGAGTACAAGTGAGCTAACAGAGCACATCAGTAAAGAAGAGTACTAATGCATGTGGAGAGAAAAAAGTGAAGGAGAGAAGAAACGGAAAGAGAAATAATTCTGTATGTGACAATTACAATCATCCTTGTTATTATCAGTGCTAAAATAGAACTCTCCATATACATGTATGTTGCATACGTTGCTGACGGGCCGATATGGACTTTTACATTGAAGGCCTGACCTAGTCTGAGACTGGCTATAATATTTTTCTGCAAAGGAAAATATAATTTGACATTAACTTCCATAATCAAATGGTGGCACATGGATTTAAAGGCCATGTATGATCAATAAAGCTTTTGATGACAGCATATATGCATTTCCTATTTCCTATCAATTTGAGATATTTTTATATGACTATTTGTGCTACATAATGTTTGTTACGATTGCAATTATTATCAATCTTTCGAAAAGTATTGAGATGATACTTTTGTAATTTGTATGCATATTGCACACTGCACTGCCTGGCTGGCAAAATATTTGCATTGAATTGCATTCCTGGTTTTGGCCTGGCATCGCTCTCTTCTTCTGATTTATCTACAAGGGAAAGCAAAATTTGATATTTATCTCAAATATTAAATTAAAGCATTTTATAAGATTGTTTGTGCAACATACAGTTTGTGATAATTATTATCACTCTTCTCGCAGTGCTAATATAGTACTCATCATTGACATGTATATGGCAAGCATTATTACTGGACTGACAATAGTTCTTGCATCGAAGACAGATCTGCCTTTGTTTTGGCCTTGCAGAGTTCACGCATTATTCTTCTACGTCTGGTTTGATAGGAAAATTAAATTATGAAATTAGTGGCATCAGTGCCTAATGTCTTAAGGCATTTGAGTGGTGCAAACTGGTACTGATCGAGTCAGTCCAACATCTTCAGAGAAGAAATTCCCTTCAGGGAGGTGTTTTGGCCTTTAACTTCTGATTCTTTGTGGAAACAGGGCCACACTGACGTCATACAGTTCAAACATGCGCATTTCAAGTTGCCCATGCACTTAATTTTTAAGACATAACAGCTTGACCATAAATTCCTCCAGAAGTGGTGCACTTTCTATTCCTTATATTATTTCTACTTTCAATATTGGTGGAGATCCCTGATCTATTTATAAGTTTTGAACGTTACACCTGGTCTTTTTGCCTTTGCCATATCCAGCATGAAGCATTCTCTGTCATCATTCTAATGTTTCAAATTGCTTTGTTCAGGTCTTTAGGAGGCAGGTTTAACTTCTTTTGACTGGTGTACATAGTATCTGCTCTAAATCCTCACAACCCTACCTCGACAGCGAAGATCTTCACAATGTTCTTTTAAATGCCAAATCGTGTACTATGGATTCATTTTTAGAAACTTTGAATGCGTCATGTTCCTCCAAATTTGTTTCATAAGGCACTGTGAGTTCTATTAGGACAAATTTCTTCAGTATGCGAGACTGAACTACCGTGTCTGGTTCTTGCTTTGGTTCCTCAACATTGGATGAGTTGTCCCTTTGGTTTGGAAGGCCAGCTCTTATCACCCAGTCAGCGGTCCCTCCCAGGAGACTGCCATCTCGTTTTAGGTTACTTTCAATTTTGATGATTGTCTCGGTACCTTCCTCGGGAAATTTGTGTTTTCCGTCAGTTTTATCCGTCTGTTTACTTGATGCCTTGATGCCAGTTTGCAGTATTACGATAAGGGTGGATAGTACCCTGTTGTGCCTTCACCTATATCTGCCTGCTACCAGGACAAACTTGCAACCATGTGCTTGAGGGTTTCACATCCTCCACAGAGTGGGCATTTTTCGCTTTCATTATACAACTTGGAGGGATCGGCTTTTGATGGCAAAAGATCGTACGTTGCCCGAATGATGAAGCTTATTGTCAAGAGATGCTATATTCACATTTCATTCCAACTGAGTGATCTTTGCGTGACATCTTCCCATGTTGTCCGCTGGCCCTGCTGAGCTTGCTGTTCCCGTAAGAAATATAGAGTTTGTAGGCTTGTCATCTTCCAAAGATGGTGGAAGATAAATTATCAACTGTCGAGTTAATTGTAGGCCTTAAGATGGTAGTACTCTCTTGACTCATTGTAGGGAGAATGCCAAAGTAAAACACAAAAGCGAGTCTGCATTCTCTCTGAAATCAATGTAGACACAAGGGGAAGAAGGTTGGTTAACGACGAAATAGAGGATTCAACGTGACGCAAATCATATCGTTGATGAAGGGTACAGTTCACCACGATAGAAAATGTTGTGTCCATGAGAGAGATTCTTGCAAAACTGAAGTAAAATGGTTTTCTTTGTTAAAACTAGGGGATGCGAACGCCTTTCAGAACTTCTCAGTGTTGAATTCAAGTTTCAACCTTTGCACTTTGACATTGCCAAAGGCAAATCTGAGGTAAAAGAAATATTCACACTTGTGAGTACAAGTGAGCCAACAAAGAACATCAGTGAAGAAGAGAATTAATGCATGTGGAGAGGAAAAAAGTGAAGGAGAGAAGAAATGAAAAGGGTAATAATTCTATATCTGACAATTATCATCATTGTTATTACCAACAACGCCTTGGTTTTTTTTTAAAGTTATCGAATTTTATAATAAAGTGTAAGAACCCTTACTTTTTTAAATAGATCTTTGAATTTTCACTTATGGTTCCCAAAATGTCATCCTCCAAGAACAGTTCAACCAAATCGACCTGGGAAAGGTATTAAAAAAGAGCACTGGGTTTTTCCAGCTTCTTCCAGTTGAATTGCTGTCACCTCTCACTGGGAGTGTTTAAATTCTACTTCCAGTTTCTTTCCAACACAACCCTTTTCGCTCACTTTTTTTGGTGAAGCGGGGGGAACCTCAGCATCATTATCGGTAGATTCGCCTTCATCACCATTGCTAAGCATTGTCCTCTGTGTACCAAGAACAACTGTCACCATCACTTCTCACTTTTGATTGAAGCATGCCTCTGCTCAGTCTAATAAGACCCCCCAACCCAGTTCGTTGTTGTCTTTGTTATCAGGATAAGATAATTATGTGGACGGTGGTACTGTGTAGATTGATGCCCCAGTGAAAGTCCCGTCTTCTCTTAACGTAGAAATAACATTGTTGACGGTATATTTCCTGCATGCAAAATGAAATCAAATCATGGAATAAATCAGCTTCTGCAGTTCATCCTACTTTTTCACTTTTTATGTATCTAGATCAGGTAATATTTTATAAGAAATAATATCGTGCTTTTTCTCAGGGGTGCTTGTGCACATTCGTCATATTTTTGATACAGAAATAACTGAAGGTCACTCAAATGCAATGTAAAAAGACAGCATATAGCCTTTAACTACCACTCATCCACCCACACAAAAACTGCATTCAATCATGAATGTGCAATCTAGAAGACTTGATCGTGAAAAACAAATCACCGTCTCAATCCTGGAGACAGTAACAAAATACATTCTACATAATTAAGTGTAACAATATTCAAATTTATATGCTGATATCTGGAAAGTGCTGTAAATCATGATCAAAATTGCTTTATACTATATTATAAATTTCCATATGCTAAGTTGATAATTGCCTGTTCATTTTGATGCCTTCAATGCTGCCCCACAGCATTCTTTCTACACCTGCCATAGCTTCCAAAACAAACGAGGGGAGGTAACTGACTTCGTTTAATTAAACGAACCAAGTCCCAATCATGGGGGCCCAAGATTTTTCCGTCCATGAAGCTGAGCTGTTTATAACCAAAACTGATTGCTGGTCCCATATGGGGACCCTAGGCAAGAATGGGTTAATATGCACATTGCACACTGCAGTGCATGGCCAGCAAAACCGTTTGCATTGAATTCCACTCTTGGTTTCGTTCTGGCAGCGCTTTCGTCTTCTGATATTATCTATTAAGTAAAGCAAAGAGTGATACTTATTTCAAATATTAAATTGAAGGTATTTGATAAGATTGCTTGTGCAACATAACCATTGTGATAATTATATTTATCACTCATTTTACAGTGGTTATATGGTACTCATCATTGACATGTACACGGAAAGCATTATTACTGGAATGACAAAAGTTCTTGCATTGAAGACCTTCCTTTTTTGTGTGTGTGCAACATTAACACATTATTCATTTGCATCTGGTTTGAGTTGAAAATAAAATTGTGAAATTATGGCATCAGTGCCTGATGCGTTAGGGCGTTTCACTACAGATGAGTAGCTCCGTGATTCAAACGACACATTTTTAACTGCACTTGGATCTTTGAGAAAAACTTGCATTGCTCTCTTTTCCCAGCCTTTTCTAAATGTGGTTCTAGCTCTGCTGAAAAGCTAGTCTGCCACTGGCGTCTTGTCCATTGGGTAGTTAACTATTGCTCATTCCACTTTCTGCCACAGACACCAAAGAGAAACACCAGTTCTATGACTGTGAACCTCGATAGCTCATATATCAAGCTGAGGTAATCTCATACGATTAATTGTGCCATATAATGATTCGTATGATTATAATTCCTACCAGTGTTAAAAAGTACATACTAGCAAATCTATGTACATTGAATGCTGCTGTTTGTTAGGGCACTGCAACTTTCTGTACTTCTGAAACTTTCTGCAAAGGAAAAAAAATAATATTTGACTTATTTTAAATATCAAATTGAGGTATTTCATAAGATTGTTCGTGCTTCATAACGATTGTGGTAATCATATTAGGGCAATTCCATTGTAACTGACGTGGCATTCACACACAATTTTGAACAAATTCATTGATCTCAAAACCAAGATAAACTTTTAATTGACTTTAAAGGTATTAAGAACTTTCCAAATTATCCCAAATAAAGCATAGAAGTTGTTTTTTGAAACTTTAATAAACATTTCCACATCCCACCGAAAAAACAAACAAACCCAAAACAACCCCTCCACAACAACAACCAACACAAACAAGCAAACAAAACGAAAAACAAAACCAAAC
This sequence comes from Goniobranchus kuniei, assembly GCA_025770095.1. Classification (NCBI taxonomy): domain Eukaryota; kingdom Metazoa; phylum Mollusca; class Gastropoda; order Nudibranchia; family Chromodorididae; genus Goniobranchus; species Goniobranchus kuniei. The sequence goes on from JAOYNN010227651.1 coordinate 9,150, forward strand.
AAACAACCCCCCTAAGCAAAAAACAAACAAACCAAGCAAACAAAAAACAACCACCCAAAATAAAGAAACAAACAAAGAAAGAAACAAACCACACACTCTAAAAAACAAAGGCAACTATCAACCAAACAGATATTACAGAAACAATCAAACATACAAACAAGAAACAAATAAAACCAAGAAAAAAATCAAAACAAACAAAATACCCAAATGACAAAACAAACGCATGAACAGAAAACGCCCCTCAAAGCAAATGACGAAGAGAAAAAAAGCAGTTACAAAAACAAAAGTAAACAAAGGAAGAAAAAAATATGCAAGTGTATTTGTCTATGTATGAGGAAAGTTGACTGAAGAGCATTTTTAAAGTTGTACAAGCTACTGCTGACTCTACTCATTTCTTCATTACTATAGTCCGTTTCAAAATTTACAGCCACAGAAAAACGTCTACATCTCCGAAACCCCCTTTTGAATCTTTCTGAGACTTTTTTGTGGTGGTTTGATGCATCAATGGCCAAACTAAGATGATTTTTTCAGTTCAAAATCGGCTTTATTTGAGAAATTTGTTTATTTGTCCTATATTAAACATGTCGAGCTGACAAGAAATCAACATTTTCAATTGTATACAGTAAAGAATCTTGACGCAACTCGAAACGTGACGACGCTTTCGGTTTGATAGTAAAGTTGGAGAAGTATACGCACTTTTATCTCAATTTATAATAGATCTACGTCATGTTCTTTTGCCTATTGAACAGGTCGTAGCGACATGGTACTCTAGATCCAAAAGAAAAAAAAACCCACAACAACGATAGTTGTGTTCTAGAATTTTTCTTTTGGTTTCATTGGATGGGTGAATTAATGGGATTGTTTTAATGTACATCATAAAAATATTGTGCATTCAACCATCTTGAGTATTTTATATAGCTCTAATGAAAAAATCTTTAATTAAGCTAGATAAAATTTGAAATTAGGATTTTCGCTTGGTCATGGTCATTTCCGACTCATATACAAAATTTCAGTTCCAAACGATTTTTAGTTTTGACGATATTGGCCTCAATACGTGACTTTAAATTTTGAAACCAACTATAGATCTGTTTACGTTTACATCTATACCGAGGCAATCCTCATAGTGTAATGTGGTTGTGCGTCATTGTTCAATGTTTGTAATTCCTGAACTGAAGAAAAGGTTTGAAAAGCAAAAGTAGTGTGTAACTCCTACAAAACAGTGGAGGAATGATCAGATTAATAGACTATCTTCTTTTGAGGAGGCTATATGGTCGAGCTGGTAGCTCAGTTGGTAGAGCGGCTGACTGCCATGGGAAGTGGCCCGAGTTCGAACCCCAACCGGGCAGTGGGTTTTTTTCGGGGCCCCCTGTTCACCTAGCAGTATAAATGGGTAGCTAGGTCTTTCTACACTTGGCGGAAGTAAAGTCGGCGTGGAAAGCAATG
>JAOYNN010227762.1:0-10592 GCA_025770095.1 Goniobranchus kuniei
CGTGTCAATCCTCAATTTGAGAGGTCTGTTGTTGGGAAGTCAGCCAAAGTCAGAGAAGCAATCGCTGCGGCACATCACAATGAAACCAAGGCAGCACAAGCTACATTTACCAAACAGTTAACATCAATGGTGGATACATTGCAGAGCATGGGCAATCCGTTCCAGATTTTGGAAATGAGATAGTGCGTTTGCTCACAAAGAGGAGATGCAATATGAATCTTTCAAATGTTTGTAAGTTTTGTAAACTCAAGGAGAGCATGACTATGGCACTTTTGTCAAAGGGCGCCTCATTGACAGGATCAAAGCTGCATCAAATCCCATCAAGGAAAACAAGATAACATTACTGAATGAGCAGCCAGCCAAAATTTGTTCAAAAGATGTGGAAACAATATCCGAGTTGAAGTCAGAAGCCTCATTTTTTCTCACCTCTACGTTTCCTGTCAGAGAAGAGACTGCAGCTTGAATGTATTCTTTAGACATGAAAATCAATCTTTCCTCCATCATTGTTAAAGAACAGTCGTCTTTAACAAAGCGACAAATCGGACCTTGTGGGTTATCTTAAACAGTTGGTAGGCCTACAACCCTGCCGCGAATTGGCCTTCATATGATGTCAGCATTCTTGATGGGGCAGTGCTTGCAAACATGCTGACACCAGGAATATGCAGATCATTTGGTCTGTATTCGGATACCGTCTTCTGCCAATATCTTAAAAGTGAAGTGTTTAGGGCCATGTATGGTTGATGTTGTGTGGGATGTCTACTTTCGGAACAGTTCGAAAACACAGGCAACAACTGATAGACTTCAATGTCCAGTTAAAGCTGTCATGATAGATAGGTCGACACCCATCCTGTAAAGTGGTACGACTTCATAAGAAATGATGAAAACAAGACTGGGTTCTTTGCTCTTTTGAGAAAAGATGCCATCGCCTTGTTTAATACAAGAAAAGAACTCTCAATGGCAAATTATGTAATTGACATAATATATGTTTCAAACCTTTCCGTGAAATAGCAATCATTGCCGCTTGCAATCACGAGGAAGCAGATTCACAGATTATGCTCTATGTGTTCGATGCATTCCACAGAGGGCACAAGAAAATAAAGATTAGGAGTGTGGACACTGACGCTGTTGTTCTGTCAATCACAACTGCAAGTGCGCAATAATTTTATAGACATTGCAGCACATGAAAGCGCCCAGTCTTATAAATGTTTCATGCCGTAAATGGATGTGACACGACATCTTATTTAAAAAACATTGGAAAGTGCACTGCTTGGAAGATCTGGCATCTGGACAATATGATAACAAGTCAGGGACAGTCTTTGAAAGGATTCCAAGATTATATTTTCAAAGTTGTTGAGAGATTCGATGCTATGCGTAACAAACAGTCGATCCATCCCAGCACTCCCACCCCCTTCAAAGGCAGCCCTTTATCAACATTTTCTGCTATCTGTATTGTACTCTAAGCTGCCTTCCATTGGGGATGCATTACAAGCAAGAACTGTCATCTACTGTAACTTTCTCCCAACCAGCAGGGATGGACCTCACCAGAGAAGTGGGTTCCTATGTGGACTCTTCTTCCGGATGCTGCAAGATCTTGAGAAGAATTGATCCAAAGTCATGATGTTTAGTCTGCAAATGTGCACAGTCTGGACTGGAATGTATTACATTCTGCACTTGCAGAAGAGATTGTGAAAATGTCTAGGTAAAACCTCTTGCTTCGAAACACTTAAATGTTGCCTTGGATATTATTGCTCTTTTCATTTATTTTTTTATTTTTGTTTTAGATCTATTTTCAAAAGGGTTTCAAACAAGTGGGACAATAATTCATTGGAGGGACTTACAAAATATGAATGTCATTCCATTTTAGAGTATAGTTTTCTCAGACATCAAGAGACCATCCTTTACTATGGGGAAAGCAAGGCCAGTAAGGCATTGAAGTTAAAACTTTAAACACTTTGGGGTATGAGTTTGTAATCAATAAATCATGAGATTTTGAATGCTTTGGCAACACTGGGCCAACAAGGACATTTCCTGTCATATTTTTAAAGATGTGATTACGTCAAGGGCCATAACTCTTATCATAACCAAATAATCTTTTGGGACTTACATCAGAAAATCACAAATGGCTGTTGCCAATATTTGTAGAAAAGGGCAATAACTCATACATGTTAAATAATTCATGAAAATGCTTATTCTATAAATGGGACGGTGTGATGTGGACACACTTAAGTTATGTGCTATGAATTTTCAACACTATTTGATGAAAACGTATAAAATTATGACACAAGGCAAATTGTCCTCAAGATTCTATGAAATGCCAAGGGCAATAACCCTTACACTTTAAACCAATCAATTTCATTTTGATTGTAAACTACATGATTATATTTATTCTATAAATGACCAAACTTTTTTTTTACTGTAGCTTAATTAGAACGTGAGTTATGGCGAAAATACACTTTTTGATATTATTGCCTTAAACAAGGGCGGTAACTCTTACAATAATTTTTTGATTATCCTTCCAGGATTGTGTGACATTTTCTTATAGTGCATGTTAAAGATATTGGGCTTTTGCTAATATCTGAGCCAAACATGACAATTTTCTTGTTTTGAAGTCAAATCAGGGGCAAAGTAGTGAAGGGCTATAACTCTTTTCAGGGGAAGTAATTTCTTTGGGACTATATCAGAAAATGATCCCAAGATGATAAACTACATTTGGTGAAAGTTTGGTGCTTTTATCATTATGTTTCATAATCATATAGGGAAAGTGTCACAATCAGCCTCCACTAAAGGGCCTCCACCCCACTTTTCAACCTAACTTTGCTTCTGGTGATCTTCATGGTTGTCTCCCTTGTCAGGCCAATTGTCTGGAGTTCACTCTCAAATGTTCCCCTCCATGTCTGTTTGGCCTTCCGATCTTTCTCTTTCCCAGAGTATTCCAATCAAAGGCTTTCCTGGAGATGTTTTTAGCTGGTTTTTGTAAGACATGCCCTAACCAGTTCCAATAGACTATTAACCCTCATCTTTTATCTTTAAGATGTGGGTAAAGTAAAGTGTCTGGCACTATATGTGATAAAATGATACCTGCACAAATTCAAAGGGTAAACTTATAAGACAGCCATCTGCCCAACGATTAAGTATGCCAACAAAAAATAATAGCAATAACAAAACAACATGGATTAGAGGTGAAGATGACACTGAGTGTCTAGCAAAAAGATAGTGTCCCATTTACTATCTTAAAGAAAAATTTAAGACCAAAGTCAAAACTTCTGAGCTAGAAAAGCAAAACCCCTAATCATTATCCCACTTTAAATTCATCATCCATTCATTTCAAACTTTTGCTCACAAAGCGGCAACTGAAGGGAAAGGTTCAATTAGGCAAGAAAAGGTTTGAATTTTACATTACAACAAGAATAAATTAGACTTATGTTCAATGGGTCTCCAAATTAAAGTAAAACTACCCCTAGATGACATTAAAGTAAGTTTCAGAAAAATTTCAAAATTTGTTATCCAAAATCACGCATACTCATTTTTACAATCTACAGTGAGATTATGGAACTCTGATAGGGATAGATTTCAGAACAGTGTAACTTTCAGGGAATCTTCATTACTGAAGTTTCAGCTTTCCCTGGAAGAAGATGAAGAAAAAGAAATAAAAGAGGGAGGAAAATTTGTTTGAGACAGAGAGACAGAGGAAACACATCCCTTATAGTCATAATGAAGCAACATACAAGCAACTGAAGCAACATACAAGCAATTACAAATGATTTCCAACCAATCCACCAGGTTCAACTCAAATTTACTGACACTTACTGTACCATTTGGTATCAGTAAACCAATTTACTACCAATTTACAACTTTACTGCCTTGCTGGACAGAAATGAAGAGGCTGCATTTCTTGGTGGGTGTAATGAACTTTGACCAGATCAGAAATGCTCACTTTAGGGAGAATCCTATGTAAGCTTTTCTGGTTTCATAATCACAATCTGAATTTTATCTTTCCTTGTGACATTAAGAAGTGGTCTTTTCAAGAGCAACTTATGACCCAAAAGGAACTATTTCTGAATTGCTTAGCATCATCTTCAGGATGCAATCAATTTTGTCTTGATCTTCCAGGCCAGTTATCTCACAGTTCTTGCATTTGCCTTCCTCGGATAACCAACGCCAACTCCACTGAACGACCAAGGAGTACTCATTTTCTTTGGAGGGCAGGACAATCTGGTAGAAAAAAGAACAAATCTTAATATCTTTCTCATATTATGTCGTGAAAGTTTTTATGAATCGAAATCCAGCATCAAAATTTTCTCTTTCTTTGAAGCTCAATATCCTAAAACCCCTTCCATTTGTTTTGTTTTTTGTCTTTTTTTTTTGTTAAACATCCTCATGGGCACAAAATGGTTCACATTCTCTGATTTATAATACATAGTATTTGGCAATTTGCCAGTAATTTTTCATCCATGGCAATAACATCTGAATCTATCCTAGAAAACATGATATTCCTAAATCCTATTAATTCTTACTACACTTACCTCAATTCACTTTTGTTGAATGACGCTTGCAATCATCAAATAAATTGCATCAAAAAGCTGACTTTGAACTGGGTTAAATAGCTGTTCATTGTTGGAGTGTGAGGCAGACTCATTGATACTGAAATAAGGAAGAATGACAATTGGATTCCCTTTAAAACATTTTTGGACAACATTTTCAGCAATAAAATCTCTGGTTGATATGATTACAAAACAGCAACAGATATATTCAGCATAAAAGGAGTTTGCACTCAAAATTCAATGCTGGCACAAAAGTTAAAATCAATGGCAGAGAGATGAGAAAAAAAGAAAAGAAACGCAAATAAAATATCTATACTGGAGTTTAAGCAAAGGCTATTGTACATACCTTAATTCAATATCAACTATTGATTCCTCTATGCTATCCAGAAGCTGAAAAACAGTTTTTTTCATTGTAAAGGCAACTTACTAGGTCATAGGATTTTCTGAAATGAAAACTCTCTACCTACTGAATAAATTGCTTTTTCATCAAATAATTACATAACCATATCAAATTACGAATCACCTTTGGGAAAATGAAATCATCTGTATACATACATAAATGACCATGGCAATGTGTTTTTACGAGAATTGTGGGACCTTGTCAAAAAATTTTGGAGACAATGGTTGAGTGATTAAAATTTTCCAGACTAAATGAATAATAGTACAGTAGTGATCGGCTATGTGTCCGTCGGCTATCTGTCCGTTTCACCTAAATGGCCCTTATTGGTACAAAACATAATTTTTTTAATTGAAAATCAGACCTCTAAGTGGTCGATTCAAAATCAGGAATTTTGTCTAAGTGTCCGCTTCGACGAGCGAAAATCTCTTCTTAACCAACAATAATATAATTTTTTATAAATTTGTCAAAATGCCCTTACAAAATTGAATGAATGGGACGTTGCATTATCCACTACAATGCGCTACATAAAATGAGGGCCTAAAGTGTCCATTAAATATACATGTTATGGGTAGGCAATTCCACCATCACAATGGAGATAGTAGCCATTTACTTCGCACCCACTTTTCTTTTTTTGGCATGATTACAGGCCTATGTAATTTTAGCCAATTGCCCTTTACCTGTCCGTAGTGACGCCCCTCCCCTCTTTCTTCACCCCCTTATGAGAATGAAAGAATTGCAAGCGTGTTGTTTTTGGTGCTCTCAGTGTTGAAACATTGCAGACCTATGTAATTTAGGCCTTTCACCTTTTGACTGTCTGTAATGACCACCCCTTCCCTCTCTGTCACCCACTCAATAGATTGAAAGAATTTCCAGCGCATCATCTAGGTTGTCCAGGTGTCTTAGCCTGACTGGCTGAGATCTCTTTCAATGGACTGGTGCTAAGTGACCATATGGCCACGATTGGATAGGCAGATAAGGATGAAAGTGGAGAGAGGAGTTAATTTCTGGTTACCTGATGATGCGCTGAGACTAGCACTTTCCTTGCTTTCAATTTATGGTATTTACCTCGCATAGGCGACCAGAACAAGTTAAGTCTTCAAATAAATGTGTAAATGACCTTATCTCTTTTCTTTTCCTTCTTATGCATGTAAATGTGGAGTAAAAAAGATTTGCTACGCATCAATCCTCCATAAACGAGGTCATCTTCCTGAAAATCAACTTTCACCTATGTGTCCATTTCAGCTAAATATCTGTTTTTGTTGCTTCCGGCAAACTGGGTACATAGGCATTCGCTACTCTATAGACCCTAACTTGTTTCCCAAGATTTTGGAAACCTTCCACCTAACATTTAAGATCATAGCAAAAAGTTCAGAAATACAGTTGAGGATGATATATCTACATCGTCGATACCATGAGAAAATGTCAATATAAGCGTCATGCCGATATATACTAGTCCTATCAAGAAATGAAAGGGAAACATGGAAAATGCGAGGTGTCAGCAAGCAAGTCATTCTGGATGGACAGTTTGAAATCGGGGGCTTTGGTACTTAACCCTCATTTCCCGCCCATGCCTTTACCTGAATAATAAATCGCTGTCATGGTGTACGAGTTTGCCTGCCGACCATCAATGGTCAGCTGCATCTGTGCTGCGAGGGTGCCGCCTTGAAATCTGTGTCCAGGTGTAAGCGTTGTATTGATAGGCATGATGACAATCAATATTATTCAATGATGCGATTATTATTCGGAATAGATTAGTTACACCTATTATAACCCCCAATACACAAACGTTTTTCCTTGTCTTTGTTTATTATGTTTATGATTGTTTTATTCTTTTGTCTTGGTTTTCTTGTTGTTATTGTCATTGGCTAACCTAAACAAGCAACTCTTTCTTTCTTAGGCCCTCTCTGTTGTTGATTTAGCTCCTGTAAGTGTAAGCATAGGCCAAAGAGACAGAGAGGGGTGGGGAGAGAGAGACGGAGGGAGAGAGAGGAAAGGGGAAGGGAAGAACACTCTAAAGTGCTTGTGAATTGCAATATCTTTCAAATTCACTAATTAGAATATTCATGTTAATGAGTAAGCTCACCCAACCGAAGAAGCATCAATCTCAGCCAATCAGGCTAAGCCTATTTGACAGCCAAATATTCAGTTTCGCTGATGCAATTCTAAAAATATTACTTGAGCATAAATGGTCACCCTTCATCGAAACCAATGACACAAGCTCCACCCATAAAATTTGATTGACAGATGCCACTCGTCATTAGTGGTGTCTGACCCCTTCAGAAGGCATTCTCACTTTGGGTTCAAATTCGAATGACCAATCAGGGGGCATCATCACTAGATTGACATGGCTCTTTCCAAACTTCCACACGTTTTTCACACACCAATGATGACACTTGAGGGGATGACTACAGAAGGGGATCCAATGCTTTCATCTCCCTAGACCGACCAACAAGAAAGAAACTTTGATGTCCCATTGAAAGGGTGTTCACATGTGTATAAGAATAGTAATCGTATGTGAAGGCAAAGGGAAAGCTCTTGACCTGCATAGCTTTGAAACCACCTGTGGGAGGAATGAGGGACAGCAAAGGGCATGTTGGTCAAAAAGAGGTTAGAAAGAGGGAAGGTCTGGTGGTGGTTGAGATCAGTAAAAGGAAAATATTGCCTTGGGCTGAATATAGGAAGTTGTGTGGAACACGACATAGTAAGACTGGACTAGATAGTAGAAAGGCTCTTTGCATGGAGGTGCCAAGTCTGGTAACGGGCACACATGGCCTCTGGTCAGTAGTGGCAAGGAAAGGGTAGTGACGGTTGGGTTGATAGGAAAGGGGTGGGAGCGGGAGCTCATAAATGCTACTACCACGATGCATTCAGTGTTAGTAGAGGAACAAAAGATTTTCCCTCTACTTCGTGTGCTCCTTTCTGTGCGTTTATTGCTAGTTTGCTTGCCACATGCACATCTCCAAAGGTTTGACCTTTGGTTAAAATAATGAAACAACTCTTGTCTGTTTGTTTGTTGTTTTGTTTTTAAACTGTAATAGATAAAAAAGATTATCATAATTCAAAAGTTGCATCCTCATTTCATCATATAATGAGCAAAAGCAGGTACCATTGTCTAAATCAATGTGAACGCTATAAATCAGAAATTATCGCACCGCCGCTTTGTCAGACTGGTTTGCGAAAGAGCAGTCCCCGCAGGCAACGTAGAGGGCTAAAGGTGGAAGGCCGACCATAAAAATGTAATCCCCACACACATCGGTTAGACTTAAAACAGGACCATATTTTTACTGACCCCACGGTTTGAGGGTTAATTTGACTTGAAAAAGTCATTGATTGTCATCTGAATCTGAATCAGTACAGCAGCTGTTTATAGACATGGCAGTCTTCACAATAGCTGTTAATATGAAAGGTGCTGTTTAAATGTCTCTACTGATATTGTGCTGTTGAAGAAGCCATCCAGTCAATTCAAGTCAGTGATTGTTTGGGGAACGATCGAGTGGCAATAGTTTTCTGTGTACAAATGTGGCACAGCAAAACACACTGTTGTCATGTTTTTCTCCAAACCATTATAAGAAATGCAATCGTCGAAATTGGTAGGTTTGATAGGGCGCCTATAGCGTCAATGGCACCTTGTGATGAAGAATCTTATACATGAAGGTGAAGCACATGTTTTTGCGTCCACGAGCGAGGTAGGGAGATTCTGTTCCTAAAGCATTATGGTGACCCAGCTTGGAGTACTGGTCTCAGACAATGGCACCAGCACTGATCCCACTAAAGACAGGTAAGCATTTTGCTGACAATGTTTCAGATTGCGGCGTAGGGAGTCTATGGTGGAAGGCGGAAGGGGCCTTTTTAGCAATTTTTCGGATATGAGTTCTTCATTTTAAGTCATCTGAAAATTCAATGCTTACATAAGGGTGGTGCTGGATTCATTTCAGATCAGTGCTGTTCAGCTTATAGCTCGATTCAGACTTGTGTTTCACTCTAAAAATTAATCTGTTTCTGAATACCAGGAATAATTTTGTAGACCCTGTCCTCAGCACTGGCAATGGCATCAAACAAGGAAGTGAGGAATGACCATTGAACCAAAGCGGCGACATTTTATAATAGAGTTAGCCATTTGTTGATTGGTTGATAATCTGACATTTTCATTGGCTGCAATTGGTCCCATTCATGGAATATCATGAGACAATAATCTTACATTTTCATTGGGTTTATTCACGGGATATGAGTCGTAAATAACCTCGCATTTTCAGGGGCTATTATTTTTCCTCAGAGTGTGAAATTGCTGGACAATTTTAGGCTGATTATTGTCAATATTGATCAATCACTATGTCAATATAACCGACTTCTGGTAAAATGAAGTGGATGAACGAGATCTTTATTCACTAATGTTATATAGCAAAAAAAAGGGTTAATGCCATGTCGATATAAGCATGATGTCAATATAAGCCTTGTTAATATATCAGCTCTGCACTGTAGAATGTTCATGATACTTATCGATTTCTTTCATATTTTCCTCACAACCCAAGTAGCCTTTTTCCCTGGTACTGATCTTCAATGCCTTGAAATTCATATCAACACGGCCAATTAAATAACATTTTCATTTAAACATATCTGCCTGATTCAATGAACAGCAGTCTATTTGAAACCTTACACAACAAAAGAAAACTTAGTGAGCCCAAATAATTATCTTTAGCACTACCAGAACTGTATATATATATATTGTATATATATATATATATATATATTATTTTGTTTTGAAATAATTCAAAGTAAGATTGGATATTAAAAGTAAGAGACCCTTAAATTTGTGACAAAATCTTGCATTCGTCCCGGACAAGAAGCAGCCAGACCCAGCAATTTAAATCTATGGCTGCTGAGCAGTGTCAACACCTTCATCAAACATGTTGACTAAGCACACACCTCTCAGCTGCTCTCAAGGCCTCGGTGGGTCAACTTGACTGAGCTTACCGGCCAGTCAAACCTGATGCTTCGTGAGCATAACTTTTCAGCGCTTGATAAGACTATTTTAGATCATGTATTCTCCGGCGAATTTAAAGCCCTTTTTAGTGACTGGGAACAACTTTGATAAACCCCTTGATGTTAGGAGGGGGATGTTCTTCCTACCTGTGAAGAAATTAAATGCCATGAGATTAATTGTAAACTCTCTATAAAGCTTTGAACTTTGCACTATGAGAGGGTTCACAGAGTGCTGATCGCTTAATCTGTCATAATGGTTTTTCATGGCTGTATTTGCGGCAGCAAATTTCACGATTGTCCGCAAATTACAGCAAAATTTACGAAAAAAAATTTTTTTTCAAAAATATTTCCCTCTTTTTGAGCCATTATCAAAAATAACCTTCACTTTGGGCACTCGCACTGCTGCCAGATTTGTTTCCCTTTGTTCTGTACATCATTCGCAATCTTCTCAACTCAATATTATCACCTGGGTGGGTGAGGAAATGTATGTAAATAGTCTTTGCTAACGGCTAAACAGCGCCAAGGCACAATGCGGCCTCAAACTCAAAACCTCGTGGTTACAAGTCCAGCGCCTTGATCCCACTGCCATGCTGTCCCAATAAGACTTTTAAGTCAGGCAATGCACGTAAATTGGAGATGGTTACAAATTATGCCTCCCTCCCTAACCCAAC
>JAOYNN010227873.1:0-10591 GCA_025770095.1 Goniobranchus kuniei
GTAGGACCTTCCAATCTAACTACTTGTAGGACCTTCCAATCTAACTACTTGTAGGACCTTCCAATCTAACTACTTGTGGGACCTTCCAATCTAACTACTTGTAAGACCTTTTGTAGGACCTTCCATCTAACTACTTGTAGGACCTTCCATCTAACTACTTGTATGACCTTCCATCTAACTACTTGTATGACCTTCCATCTAACTACTTGTAGGACCTTCCATCTAACTACTTGTATGACCTTCCATCTAACTACTTGTAGGACCTTCCAATCTAACTACTTGTAGGACCTTCCATCTAACTACTTATAGGACCTTCCATCAAACTACTTGTAGGACCTTCCATCTAACTACTTGTAGGACCTTCCATCTAACTACTTGTAGGACCTTCCAATCTAACTACTTGTAAGACCTTCCAATCTAACTACTTGTGGGACCTTCCAATCGAACTTCTTGTAGGACCTTCCATCTAACTACTTGTAGGACCATCCATCTAACTACTTGTAGGACCTTCCAATCTAACTACTTGTAGGACCTTCCATCTAACTACTTGAAGGACCTTCCAATCTAACGACTTGTAGGACCTTCCATCTGACTACTTATAGGACCATCCATCTACCTACTTGTAGGACCTTCCATCTAACTACTTGTAGGACCTTCCAATCTAACTACTTGTATGACCTTGCATCTAACTACTTATAGGACCTTGCATCTAACTACTTGTAGGACCTTCCATCTAACTACTTGTATGACCTTCCATCTAACTACTTATAGGACCTTCCATCTAACTACTTGTATGATCTTCCATCTAATTGTAGGACCTTCCATCTAACCACTTATAGGACCTTCCATTTAACTACTTGTAGGACCTTCCATCTAACTACTTGTAGGATCTTCCAATCTAACAACTTGTAGGACCTTCCAACTTAACCACTTGTTGGACCTTCCAATCTAACTACTTGTAGGACCTTCCAATCTAACTACTTGTAGGACCTTCCAATCTAACAACTTGTAGGACCTTCCAATCTAACTACTTGTAGGACCTTCCAATCTAACTACTTGTAGGACCTTCCAATCTAACTACTTGTAGGACCTTTCATCTAACTACTTGTAGGACCTTCCAATCTAAGGATAGAAACAAAACAACAGGAGATGGGAAACCAATTTGACTCTTTCTTTCACAAACTTTGCAAGTTTTTTTGTCTAAGATAACTACCCCAAACGGACACTCACTCAAAATGTCCTCAGCAATGGAGAATTGCACTCCAAATGAATACAAAACATCAGAAAAAAAAAAAAAAGATCAGATTTGTGAAAACTCCGTCATGCATTTTCAATTTTAATAGGGCATGATTAGTGAAGAAAATCCTTTGAGACCTGTCACCTTATAAGGGTTGCGACAGATAAAAAGAAAACTTTGAAAACTCCACTTTTTGAACTCAAAAATACAAACATAAAAAATACAAAACATCCTCTACCTTAAAAAATAAAACAAAACAAACAAAAACACCAACAAACCCACAAACATACCTAAAAAAAAAAAGAGAAAAAAAAAGTCATTAATAATCATGTAGATGTCTCACAATATTTATGCTGTTCTTTTAAGCGGCAAAAATCAAGGACGTTTTCCAGAAACTAAAGTAGTTTTAACAATAGACAGACAACCTGACTGATAAAATAAAACAAAACTCACACACGTACACAAAAGTTTGAGGCCTTTTACTTTATAAGAAAAATATCAAAAAAGGTATAGCAATTACAGCATGGTGAAATGGCACACTACTTCTGTATTGGAATAAAAAATACAAATTCAAAATCATTTTTGGACTGAAAATGTGAACAAAGAAACTTTGGCAGGAATGATTTGTATGAAATAAATTTAAGAGAGAAAAATGGCATAAAATGCAGTATAACTTTTTTTTATGTTAAATTAGAAGATCACTATTTTGTTATCAGTTCTGAGATAAATTAAATTTCTGGAAATTGCAAATACACACCTTCAGGTTGACAAATTGAACAATGTGCGACAGCATGTCATCCCTGTAAGTTTCAAAATTTAAAAATCAGAAATTGGGTCAGGATATTTTGGCTTTACTTCATTAGAATGAGTGTCCCCAGCCAGCTCTATAAATGTCTATGGACTCACATTGTCATGTCTATGGACTCACATTGTCATGTCTAGGGACTCACGAGTCTATGGACTCACATGTCTAGGGACTCACATGTCTATGGACTCACGAGTCTATGGACTCACGAGTCTATGGACCCTCATGTCTATGGACTCACGAATCTATGGACTCACATGTCTAGGGACTCACATGTCTATGGACTCACGAGTCTATGGACTCACAAGTCTATTGACTCACATGTCTAGGGACTCCCATGTCTAGGGACCCACATGTCTAGGGACTTGCAGGTACAATTCATATAGGAGTTGGGGGGACATCCAGTCTAGCCATAAAGAGCCCAAAATGTCATGATCCAATTTTGGACTTACACGGCGAGAGACTTACAGGGACAATATAAATTTATTGGTGCAAATTCTAGATTACATGTTGAATTAAAATGTTCAAAGCTGAAATAAAATTAAACCGTCACCCACCTTCTCCCACATTCATTCCTCAAACATTTGAAACAACTTACTGCATACTTCTGAAATAACAATAGGTACTTAAAACATGTTGAAATGGGAGAAAACACACACACACATCTGAAAAGCTTTTTGATTCCTCAAAACTTGAACTTGGACAATTTGGCAAGACCTTCAAACATAAAATTACATACAGAGATAGACTTAGTCACCCAAGAGATCTTCACAAAATTATTACAAAACCAAGAAAGTTGATTATGCAGATAAGTAAGCTAAGAACAAAACAATACAAAGAACCAATTAAGTACACACATGTGTGGAAATTTTCCTTTAATTCAGCAATCTAGAACAATCCATATTATACTGTTTGTAAACTAATGTGTTTGTTTGTCTCAGTCATTATGCATTAATAAACACATCCACCATTTGAACCCTGACCTCCTGAGCTGACCATGCCCCCTCCACCAGGCCTTCTTTGAGAAGTTTGATTGAATTCCCGCCACCACTATTTATGCATAGGCTTCAACCGCCGTCTTTCAAATCATTTTGTGTAAACAAGATTCTTAATCATGTCCACCTTCAGTCCCACACTAAATAATTTTGAATTTTTTCATTGGTTTGAAATAGAATTGCACTAACTGAGAGGGGCGTTGCCCATCCCTCTAAAGTGGGATCTAGGGGGACAGGTAAGAAAGGGCTGTACCACTTTAGCAGGATATCGGGTTCAAAAGATTAAACAATCATGTGATTCTCTATGGCACAGCTAGGTGTTGAGTTTCTAACGTACACAATCAATTTAATAGATTAGGATTATCAAACAACCATGACTTTTTGTTTCAGTAAAATTTGTGGCATTACAAACATACAAAACTTGTGGTATATGAATAAGATAAAAACCTACTATAAAACACTGACTTGGGACTTTTTTTACATGTATACAGAAGAAGACAAACATAGTGTATAATCAAAGTCTTGAGGTTTTAGGATATTCGTTGATGAACAAACAGAGCCAGAAGCCAAAGACAACGAATAAGTATGCAGAAAAGGCAGACGCGCCTTGTGGCTACGAGACAAGGAAGATCTGTAGGCGACACAAAAGAAAAGTGGCTAGCTGAAACTCATGACTTCCACAAGAGTTGAAATAACAAAGTAAAAATGTTTGATAAGCTTTTCAACACACGTAATTTCTAATGCTTTAAGTGACGTCACGACTTTGTTGTACCACCATATTTAGAAAACTGAAAAGAAATTTTTATGTCCATAATATAAAAAATATGGGAGTATAGCTTATTCCAATTATATATGCTTTGCATAAACCGACCATCTCAATAGATTTAAAGCAAAATGTATCAGCAAGAATTTCTCTAATCTGTAAAGATGTCAGATCTGGCTTCCTTTCTGCAGATACTGTCATACAGATCCTCACAATTTGAGAATTGTCAATACAACATGAAGAAGAAAAACAGAAATATCACACTGGTAACTGTCCATCTTAGGAAAACGTCAAAATGTTAAATCACACCTCTATTTCTAAAAAGCCTTAGCTCAAACAGGAATAAGATCGAAAAGAAAAACACTTTTTTTTTAAATTAGAAAAAATAAATGAAAGGGACAAAAGCCAACTTAATTTTAAAGTACAGCAACAAAAAGCAACCTCAAATAGAACATCACCAGAAGTGAAAAGCCTAAATAAAAGCAAAGAGTGATCAGTCTTCTGACTTTCATTATGCATTCATTTCTCCGGAATAGAAACATAAACATGTATAAATCAAACACATACAACATATGGACAAAAGAAAACCAATGGAAGGATATATTTCAACAAGTGTTTTACATAAAACACAACTCCTCCAAGAATTCATCATGGACATTGAAAATATTGCCAAAAAATATAACACAAATTTTCTCCCAGTTTGGAATTTTCAGGCACGACAAGGACAGAGAAAGCAGTGTGAATCAATTCCGACCCTCAGTAGTTAACAACCTTGGCAAGACAACAACACTGCTAGTGAATTTCCGGTAAGAATGAAAAAAGAGAAATCCTGCAATATCTTGGGATTACACAATGTGCAATGTTTCAAAATACAGTTGTGGGTTTTTTTCCACACATTTTGATATGACTTTTACATAAAGACAAAATCTGAATACAGTACAACTCATTACAATCCCAAAAGGAAAACGAAATATTTTCACAGATTGACATTAACTTTATGGGTGCTTGAGAGTATAAATTAGTACCCAAATATGATCACAGAAAATGAGAGAGAAGAAGAATTAAATTACATAAAACCTAAATTCCACTGAGAAAAAAAAAACAAAAACAAAAAAGACACTGTAATCAAGATTGTGGAATTGAGGCCTTCTCATCAATCACCACTTCCTCTTCCTTCAAATTCTCTCTGTTGTTATTCTCATCCTTTGCGTTCATTACCACAGAATTTTGTTTCAGCCACAACTGTCTGTACAAACTATCACTCTTGGAGATAAGATCCTGATGTGATCCCTGCTCTGCCACCTGACCTTTTTCCAAGACCAAAATCTGGTCGGCATCCACAACGGTAGACAAACGATGGGCGATGACGATTGTCGTCTTACCCTGAGTGATCCTTCTTAGGGCCTGGAGAATGTTCTGGAGAAAAGTGTTGATGAAAGGGTTAAAGTTCTGACAGATGGATTTTTGTATGAAGTCCTAACCGTCCATCATTTAACATTTTCAACACAGATATGAAAATGCCTTTATTTACAAAAGTATGGTATTCAACATACATATTGTACAGATTATAAAACACAACCCATATGGCCCTTTTTTTGCATTCATTTGGTTTAAGATGAGCCTTTGTACCATAATGTGTTAAGGACTTCGAGTTGAATACGAAAGCATAAGCTTAGGTGTAACATGATATTCATAACCACTTGCTCAATCTATATTGTATCTGCTGCGATTCCATATTGGCCTATCTTGCGCTAATCTGTTTTATAATATCTATTATGTTCTCAAGTAGGCTCATTCACAAAAACTCACAAAATAACAATTCTAAATTTTCTACTTGAATTAAACCAGAGGAATAATGTGCTTATATGATCCCAGATCTTACCTATGTACTAATTGATATAAATAAGAACAAGGGAAAAATCAATTAAGTAGATCTAGATTCTAGATCTAGAACTAATCTAGGTATAGATCTGGATCTTTAACTAGATCTAGATCTAAATCCATCTAACTTTAGAATCTAAATCTAGATCACAAGGTAAAGCTGAATAATTTAGTATTACATGTCGGTCTAGTTAAAATTTTGAATGAAAATGGAAATATTTACTAGTTTTATCCGATGAAGAGAAGTGAGAGACAAACAGACCAAAACCTGACCAATAGGTTAAGTATCGAATTGCACAAAAACTTGAGCGATTACGTCACATAGACGTTCAACATGGTGCTAAATTCTAATGATGAGGTTTTCGTGTGCATTGAAGTCTATTGAATGGGCTTATAAGAGTCCATGGGTTGCGTTATATATGAAACACCCTCTACATGATGATACATTCTAGTAAAGAGCTCTTAGCACTTCCTTGTCTTGTGACATGTGAAAGTCCTTCACAAATACAATTTATCATTATCATTAACCCTACAAATGCCAAGGCCTTATATAAGGGGCAGACTGCTAGGTTAACCTGTCAAGAACCACAACCGTATATAGAGGACTGACCTTATTGGACTATAGTTTCAAGGCCCTATGCAAAAAGCCGTAACCCTGTGGACAGGTTTTATCGTTTTAGAATGTAAAATGAATCAAAGTTTTATATCCATTACAATGTGGATGGAAAACCACTGAGTTTGCAAGTTATTTTAAGCTTTTTAGTCACTTGACGCTATTCCTTTTTTCAATGAATGAAGTCAAATAGTTTGGCATGTCAACACAGCCTTTGAGAATGTTCTTCTTTGTTTACAACTTTCTTCTTGTTTTCTGTCCTAAATCAGGAAGCAATGGGGGGGTCCTATATTTAAAATAAACTTTTGTACAAAAAATAATTACATCGGTGGGACAAAAAAACCCACTCCTCTTTGGAACTGCTATAAATCGGTAACATGTAAATAAATATCTTGGTAATTTTGAGTAGTTTTAGCAGTTTCGTGAAAAAAGTCCGAACTTTTAAGATTGTCAAGGAAGTTTTCTGTCCTTTTCAAATCTTGTCAAGCTTTAATTGATCTTAATTTCAGCAAAATGACAAAGAAATTCATGGACAAGTTATTGATTTACAGAGGTCCAAAGTGCAGTGAGGTTTTTTTTTTGCAACACCCGATATATATTTACAGGATGACACACCCAAAAAGCACTCTCTAAAAGTCTTTATGACTTTGTAAAAAAGGCAGCTACGGCAACGCCAAAATGTGTGAAAAGTTTCATAAACACTCTTTTAAAAATGTGGAAATAGTGGTGAAAAACGAAATATAACGACATTTTTTAAATCGAGGCCAAACTTAAATAGGCGTCAACATTCAAGAAGGTCGAGTAACTGCTCACAATTCAAACAGAAACAAGTCAGAGTCTGACCTTTTAGACTCTGAAAGTGTGTTAATAAATAGCAAGGAAATGGATAAGATGGTTGGATAAACATATGGTTTTCTTACCAGGCACATTTTTTGCTTGCAAGAAATGTGAATTCAAAAAATTGGGTTTATTGGTCAATCCATCCACCTGATTATGTCCATGAACGTCCCGCATACTTTATCAAGTGCACGGCATGGATGGCCTACAATGCTAGTGGACTTGTAAGCCCTTTCTGATTTGAGAACGAGGAAGGAAATCCCCCAAAAAACGTGACAAAATAGCGCTACATTTCAGTGCTACCAAAGTTTTGGGAAGAACTTGACTGTAGAGGAATCAGCAAAAAACATGTGTCAACAAAGATCAATACAGCTTTTATTTCTTTAAATGTGTATTCAGTATGCCTTTATTCACTTTCTTGTTATTGTTTTACACACTTTCAAAGTCTGAAAAGTCAGACTTTCTCTTCATTTCTATTTGAATTTTGTATAGTTGCTTGACCATCTTGAATTTTAATGCACATTCAATTTTGGCCTCGATTTAAAAATGGGTCATATTTCTTTTTTCGCCATCATTTCCACATTTTTAGAAAAATGTTTACAAAACTTTCACAACAAACGTTTTGGCCAGAAATATCATAGACTGTGTCAAATTTTCGCTGCTGTAGCTGCCTTTGTAACGAAGTTATGGAGACTGCAGAAAGCGCTTTTTTGTATGTCAATTGTATATCAACATTTATATAGGTTCAAGCTGTGAGAAAAACACTTGCACCTAGAGCTCATTTCAAGGTAAGTTTTGCCTATTACTTTATACATATATTTAATTAATATACTACTTGACTTTTAATAAACAGTATTGCTGACAAAGCTCACTCTACCTAAATAGTACTGACAAATCAAATGGCTGTATGAAGGCCAACAAGGCCTTGTACCTACCAACATATTTGTATCGGAACATGACAATGTCATATAAGAGACATGAGCCATTCCTTTCACATTTGACACTCCACAGAAGGCAAGCACTATCTATTGCCTGACCAAAAAATATGGGGCTGGGGATGTAGGCTGAAAGGGATTTGCAAAGAAACACTCATAAGGTAAGTGATCGTGTTTTCTGTCAATGCAGCAGAAAGTAAATTATATATCAATATCAAACACAAAAAAGTAGGCCTA
The DNA here is from genome assembly GCA_025770095.1 of Goniobranchus kuniei. Lineage (NCBI taxonomy): Eukaryota > Metazoa > Mollusca > Gastropoda > Nudibranchia > Chromodorididae > Goniobranchus > Goniobranchus kuniei. The sequence goes on from JAOYNN010227873.1 coordinate 8,304, forward strand.
CATTTTAAACACTCAACAGGATTTTCAAACATTTTTACAAAATTAGTATTATTATTTTCAACATGAAAATGAAAGGCAAATTAGTAAGAATTATAATTGCCTAAATAAATTGTCTAAAAAGTCCACTTTTTAAAAATATATAAAAATGCCATCAGAGTCCATAATATTTAATGAAAGAAGAAGAAAAAATTGCGGATGTGTATTATTTAAAAATTGATATTACATTATAAAATGCTTCTCAATTAAATGAAATGTTTTTGAAAATTACCAAACAGTCTCATGGCGACAAACTGTAATCCTAAAGCAAAGGATCTCTCCATTGTATTAACCGATCTGTGAGAGTGAGAGGGAGATGAGAGAAAAACAATTAGGTACAAAAAGAAATTCTTCTATGAAATACAGAAGGTCTAAATTAGTCCACTTATGCACATATTTTCATTGGAATGCATAATGTTAGAATTATAATTTTATCCATATCTAAGTCTGCAATGAAACTTCAGGAGGTCCTGCTTACCGTAATGTAACCATTAACAGCGGCATCTGTGTCCCCGCTACACAAAACGTCATTCCAACCAGCAGAATGAGAAAGGGTAGTAACTTCTCACACTGATTTTTACAAGCACCACTTGTTGCCAAAGGGGATATAATGACTTCATGATCTGACTGAGAGACAGGACCTTCTCTGATGCAGGAACAGCCACTGTAGTTCTGATGAAGGAAAAGCAAAATCATTAATTTCAACAGTACTTCCTTTTCACCGCCAATAAAATTGCAAAGCTTTCGAATAGAAAAAAAATATGGTCAAAACTGTCTGAAACAATTTGTGAAAGAAAAGCCATTGAATGTGCAAATCTTCACAATGAATCTGTTCATTATGAACCTTTCTGCTACCTCCATCTGATAAGGATACATATTAATTGAAATTTGCTACCAGCTGCAGGCTTAATTCATTTTATGCCTTCAACATACATTATTCCTTAGTCTAGGGAAATGTCAAAACAACCAAATAAAGCTGACATCAGTGACAGAACTGGAGAAACTCAGAAACATGGCACAAAAGAGAGAGGAGTGGATTGCCTTTAGCAGAAAAATTCAAAGGACAGAAGAAGCTGCGAAGTCTGATGAGCCCAACATGAAAGGCTAGAAGTTAAGTACATAGATTATTTTGAATTTGTGTGTATTTGTGTGCCTGTTTTCACATCCCAAGTATTGAATTGGTTTATTTCCTTCTTTTGTTATCATTCATCACAAACAATGGGTGAGATGCATATTCTGTTTCAGTAGATTTTTAAAAAATATCTTGACATCATAACAATTACCAATGCTTCAGTAGAGTTAAAACATTTTGTTTATTTTTCTTAAATAATAGTTGTTTACGTACAAAAGTTTTTTCATTTTTGCCTGGCTGGTAAAAGTGGTTGGAGCCTGTGCATCCAGCATGACAGGGAGAAAAGTAGGTTATGCCGTTGATACCACAAATTGGTTGAATGTGATTTGGTGAACAGGCACAGTTCTGGTTGCAGGCAGAGGTCAGGTTGGCTTCAAAGATTTTGTGACCAGAGCTGTATAGTGAAACCATATTTTTCAATTACATAACTTTTTAAATAAAATGTAAAGAGCTGCCTCTTATATTCTAATAAGTCAAGCAGTCAGACTCACTGCTTTGAACTATTAGAATGTCAATATACTCCTCTACAGAAATAAAACTCCAGAAAACAAACAATTATAATGTTGGCTGAAATGAGACCTAATAAAAAGTAAAAATCTCCTTTAATATAAAGTATTACTGCTAAATATATGACACAACAAAGGAAAATAACCAGTAAAGGTACAATATTTACAGTATGACTCTCTTCAACAGTATGAGAAGTCCTTTTGGATGGTTCAGATGTGACTGTTTTTGTAGTAAAATCAACTATCAACAACTTTAATGTTGATTGAAGCAAAAGTGATTAGCAAAATACTGATGAAACAGATATGACAGGAAGAATGTATAAAATATGGGTAATAATAATTTCTCACATCCGTGTTGGGGGAATTGAGGACAAAAAAAAACAACAAACAAAAAAACCCCAAAAACAACCTAGTTTGACTGATTTGTCCAGAGAGCTTCATACCCTTTTCATCTAGATTGCCCAGAGAGCTTCATACCCTTTTCATCTATATTGATCAGAGAACTTCATACCCTTTTCATCTAGATTGCCCAGAGAGCTTCATACCCTTTTCATCTAGATTGCCCAGAGAGCTTCATACCCTTTTCATCTAGATTGCCCAGAGAGCTTCATACC
>JAOYNN010227984.1:0-10591 GCA_025770095.1 Goniobranchus kuniei
TGTGAAGAGATTGTGGCCTTTTTCCGTGAGTTCAGTAGTTCTTGTGAAGAGATTGTGGCCTTTTTCCGTGAGTTCAGAAGTTCTTGTGAAGGGATTGTGGCCTTTTTCCGTGAGTTCGGTAGTTCTTGTGAAGAGATTGTGGCCTTTTTCCGTGAGTTCAGTAGTTTTTGTTAAGAGATTGTGGCCTTTTTCCGTGAGTTCAGTGGTTCTTGTGAAGAGATTGTGGTCTTTTTCCGTGAGTTCGGTAGTTCTTGTGAAGAGATTGTGGCCTTTTTCCGTGAGTTCAGTAGTTCTTGTGAAGAGATTGTGGCCTTTTTCCGTGAGTTCAGTAGTTCTTGTGCTACTATCTCGAACAAAGCAAGGCCAAGTACATTCAAAGGATAACGGTAAAGATGAGATCACCAAGTACATTGTGTACCCTCATGCTGTTGTACCTTGGCACCTTCTAAACTATGGAAAGGTGATACAATGCAGAAGCCTGTTGGGCACACAGCATTCGTTGTCTTATAAGCTCCTTTGCTGGTAATAGCCAGTGAATTAATGGCAGAGTGGTTACGTCGTCAAGATTTAGTGTGCCATCGACGTGAAGCTCGTGGGATCGAATCCTGCGCGAAAAAGGCAGTGCTAGGAACCTGGGAGTCATGACCTCAGTGTGGCCTAGTCTCCCGAGGGTGTCAGAAGTTAAAGGTCGAAACACCGCCTGAGGGGATCTTCTTCTCTAAAGACCTAGCTCTGCCTCGCCAAGTATGAGTACACAACTTATTCAGATACGAGTCAAATGAAATGAACGTTATAAAATGTCTGACCTAAAGATATAACGCCCACGAGGTGGTAATAATCCAGACCGTACCATCGGTACTCTACCCAACCTGTCACTTACCCACGGCCGGATGATCCTATGGAAAAGCTTTATACCCAACTACAGAAATGATCTAAAATCTGAAAGTATCTCACTAAGTCTCAAATAGTGACCAAAAACAGTAACAACGTTTACAGTCTAATCCCTTTCAGTTATTGCAAACTCTTTTTAACAGACACCACACATTAAAACTTAAACTTAAAAAAATTCAGAACAATGCACCCAAGCTCGTCATAACAAATCAAAGAGGAACAGTTCCCTTCCCCCTTTACTTGCCCATTTTTTTCGTTGTTGGGTTTGTTTTTTTTTTCTTATTCCTTATTTTGTTTTGCCTTTTGCTTTTGTCTTTGTTTTCGTGTTTTTTGTTGGGGTTTTTTTCTTCTCAATTTGCTTTTTCTGTTCTTTTCCCGTGATTTTTTTTTCGTTTGGTCCTTTTTGTTTATTTTTTCCTCTTTGCCCACTTTGTTTGGTGTTTAAGCTATCCCATATAATTTATGTTGATATTTATTCAAAACCAAGTTAGGCTTCAATACAATTTTGAAGACGTTGATTTCTTGAAATCAACATGTGTTACCTAATGAGGCAGACTAGAAATTCTTATCCACACTGGTCCGTTCTTTGCGAAAGTTGAGCAGTCTTTTTTTGCCCTATCTCTGCCATATCCATTTTGTTGCATTGTCTATCCACATTATTCTTCTCTCCTTTTCTTCAGTGTTCCCTTTTAGGATCTCTTTCATGATGATTCGGCGTCTTTATATGAGCCCCAAAATCTGATTTGTATGAATAGAAATAAATTCTTCTGGACTTGTAATCTATTAAATACTTTTTCATCTTATTCTCTGTCTTACCATTGTTTACTTCCCATTCTCCTAAAAAGCTTACATTACAAATGCCTCAATACGTTTCTACCTTTTTGCAGTTATTGCCTCTGTTTTAGTCTCGCACCCGTAAAACAGTACTGAAAAAACATTTGATCTGACTAAATTGAGTCACAGATCGCAGGAAATGTGACCCGATGTTAATTCTCTGCATTTGTGCGAACGGTGTTCTTGTCTTTATAATTCTTGGTCTTATTTCTGTATCGTTCTTGTATCATCAGTTATTACTTGTCCTAAATATATGAATTTCTTGAGATAATGGAAATCAATTTTCTTCTCTTCCCTACAGATGAGAATTTGGCCCTGCAATCTCGAAAGAAAAACTTATGGAACCTGATGTCACGGAAGCCATTATCTTGACGTCTTCAAGGACCACAACTCAATAGCCCTTAAAGAGACATAGACCTCAAGATCATCGCTTCTATATGACGTAGTGCATCCCGTCAACAACGACATGAAATTCATATAGCAACTATAAGTTACGTCTTCACATTGTTGTTCATAAAAGGCTTCTTTCGTCACAAGAGCCGTGATTTGCTATGTTACACCTCAAAGAATCTCTGGCTACAAAGAAAAGAAAATAACACCAGAGACCCCCAAAGCCTTAAGTATTTCTATTTGCCACATGTCTACGCTTCATTTAATTACATAATCATATTTCCTGTGCTTTAGCTAGAAGTGTTAAAGTCGTGTGCTTTTGCTCTATATCATAATTATTTCCCTATGAAAGTCTTCAAAAGTCATCGTGAGAACACCAGAGATATCGTGCATGGCTGAAAATCTCGTTCATGCTCTGCTTTTGGTGTATTCGCTACTGCGGATCCTCAGGAAACAGGACATTGCCCCTGAGTTTAGGAGAACTCTTTTATTGAAATAAAATAGTGTGACCTTGTTTCAATAGATTCATATCATGTTGTACAAAATGTTTTGTTATTCTTCTCGGTCTGTAATGGATTCTGACTAACTAAACACCGCTCCATATCGAGTTCGCAAAATTAATGGGAATTCAAAACTTTCTCATCAATAGTGTAAAGTAATACTACAATATTGTAACCCATATTAAAAGTTCATACATCAAGGTTAGATCTTCAAGTGAAGAAATTAACATTTTCAAAACTTCTGTTCACCCTTTATAACCAAATACAGGTATATCTTGTAACATAGTTGTGATCGTATTCTATTGCCAGAGATATAGCTGGTCTTATGATGACATCGGACTTCAGATTCCACAACTTTAGTTGCCGCATTTGCTCAATGAAGCGTCAAGGGGGAACCCTTCGCTTTTTAGCGGCCAATTTTCGACTCAGCCTCTGACTCGCGAGTTCCCTCGAAAGGAACCTGAAGTTCTGATCGTAACGATCGTTCTTTCTTGGTCTAGTAGTTCCCTAAACGTTAAAACATGGGGAACAGGCTAGGTGGACAAAAATCCTCTAAGCCCAAAGAGGAGAAAAAACGCGAGAAAGAGCCTGTGGCAAAACGAGAAAAAGAAGACGAAAAAACCAAAAAGAAGACAACGAAAAAGGAGAAGAAAGAAACCAAGACTAAAAAGAAAGAGAAGGCGAAAAAACCGGATAGTAAATCCAAACAGTCTTCTGGTCGAGGTGGAGCCCAAAACTCTGGATCAGAATTCGATACAGATTTAGAATCAAGTCACATGACGGGATGGGATTCTGAATCTGGCGTTTTCCACTCGGCTGAAAATATTTCGTCGAGTCCCTACCTGGACTCTCACACTCGCTCAGAACTTGAGCATTCTGGGACATGGTCGTCGCTCTATGAGTCGTCGGCCTCCAGACATCCTCATGTTTTGTCTTCACGAGATTTTCGAGACGGATTTTCCCTGGAGGCTTGTATTCCCCCAGAGATTGCCCGTCGAGACGCCAGTTACCATGATCAAGATGGCGCCAGTGGCGGTGGTGGGAGTGGAAGCAACGTGTTTTCATACAGCAATAGTGGCAGTCAAAAGTCGAAACGGAGTAACAGCTCCAAAAGCTCCCGATCTCGTATGACTCCGACTTCAGGTAGGCATCATGCCGATGATCTGATGTCTGTAAGCACGTCATCTTCTCAGAAAAGTGGGCCTATGGGCCGTGAGGGCTACAGTACCCCACTCCTCACAACGCCTGTCTTCGGTCGGGTCGATCGTTCGCATTCCCCTATCGCCCCTGGCGATGTCTCCTCGGCTTTAGCTCGAGTTCACGAGGCAGATCGTGATTCCATGGACATTGTGTCATTGTCTAAATCACCTTTTGACCCGAACGCTAAAGTCTATACCACATATAATCCGCCAGCACATCTGGCTCATCTTTACCAGCATCCTTCACAGACGATCGATTACCGAAACCTTCCCAAGCCAACCTCTCCACACCCGCAGAGGAGAGCATTGTCACCCAAAATGACTTCGCCGCCCTTCAAACTCATTTCTTCCGATGATTCATCTTCCAGCCCTTCGACGCCGGTCCCACAGCGAAAAGCTGGAAACATACTAGCTGAGTTACTGCGTTCCGGACGAGGAAGTGGAGAGAAGAAAAAACTAAAGAAATCACAAGCTGCGACAATGAGTGAGAGTGATGACAATGCCGTCGGGGCATATACCTTTAAATCCGAGCTGGCGCAAGCAGAGGAGCTGAAAAAGAGCAAGGGGCTATCTATGTGGAAAACATGGGAGAGATCCAGCAAGAAGAAATCGGACAAATCGAGCAAAATCTCAATTTTTGGTACGTCCAGAAAACGAAACAAGAAGAGCGAACCTAAAAAGGATACTGAAGCTGCATCTGAGCTCACAGAAGCGGTGTCCAGAGAAAACAGAAATGGTGATAGAATGAGTGATTCCACACTAAAAGATCTGAATATATACATGGTAAGTGGATCTGCTGTTGATAAGGTTGATAAAATAGGAGATAAAAGCAATCAACAATCTTATAAACCGACAAAGAGCAGTACCAGCTCATATGAAAATTCAAGTTCAAAAGGTGCAAGTGATGTGGACTATTGGGTGGATAAAAACCGAAATAGCAGTCCACCTATTGCAAAATCTGCAGCGTTCTGTATCATGCGATTGGAAGAGCTGGAAAGAAACATTGAGAAAACAATTCGGGAAAAATTTCCTGATGCCGAGCCATTTTTAATTCGGAAACGGACGCCGCCGGATGATTCGTCAAGAGGATCAAAATCACTCCCAACAACCCCATCCCCCAAGAAAAAGGTATTCGTTTCACATGACAACACAGATTCACCCCAAAAAGAAGTGACATCGACGTTGAGAGCTGCCAGTAACAAACTTGGAGACGTGATAGGAGCTACAAGATACTATGACGAGACATTCGAGGAGTCCGCTAGTCCTGTAATGTCACCAGTCGTCCTTCGGAGATTTGGTGCAAGAACACGCCATGCCAGTATCTCTCCTAAGATACAACGCGCCAAAACGGCAGCTCTCTACAATTCTCCAAGTGAAATGGAGCGAGTGGCAGAATGTTCAACACCACTCAGCTTGGAATCTCCACCAAACGAATATGCCGATCGGTGTCAAGCATCGGCCACCGCCACAGCTCATTCCACAAAGTCAATGACAACGACTCCAACAAAACAAAATGCGTCTTTTCAAGGCCATGGCCACCAGCTTGTACGCCAAAAAAGAATAGAGCTTTCCGAAAGCGAGGAAGATTCACCTACTAGTTCATATTACGCGCAACACAGAGACCAAAGTCCCCTAAGTGGTCAGACTGAAAAATCCCAAAAGGAATCGGGGAAAGGTGGGGTTGACACACATTCTTTTGACAAACCGGTTATAGTACCATCGTTTTCGGCGGTGTTTGGCTCGGTATCCCCTAAGCTAAAGCGTCACATGCAGATGAAACAAGGGGGTCAGAGCGTCGATAGAGATCACAAATTCGCCAAAGGTGGCGCTCCCAGCGCTAAAGTATTTCCCATAAATCAGCGTTCTGAATCAGTAGACAGCGCTTCGTTGAAAAACTCGAGAGGCGAACAGAGGCAGGGTTTCACTTCAGGAGACACAAAGGGAAAACACTCGAAAGACACCCAGAAAATCAATGAACAACAACAGTCTAAGAATGCTACCACCATGATTACTTCTGGTCAAGCTTCGAAGACGTCACACTCTGTTAGAGCACGAGTAGCAAATAATAATAATATAATGAGAACGGTGTCTGAGGGGCGCGGTGGGGGCGGGGAGGGTGGTGGGGGTTACCCTCCCCACTCTTACCCGCGTGCCTCAGAACAGGTAAATAAGCGTGAGAGCAACGCTGCTCACTCTGCCTCTCCTTCGTCAGGCTGGCCAAATTCCGATTCTCACCTGCGCATTACTGACACAAAGCAACACGGCGCAGCAACAGGAAAAACGAAGGAAAGTCCTGTGACCTCTCCAGGCACCGGGCGTAAACATTCCACAGATCACGTGATTTTTGGCTCACCTGTTGCCCTCCCCTGTCGCCTATACTCCAAAAGCACCTCACCTCCCTCTTCTCCTGAGCGGAGGAAGGGGACGAATAACAATAATGAGCATCCAGCGTCCAACATTGACTCCGTCTTGCACACGCATGCGCAGAGTAATACCGCGGGAGTCCACGAGAGGAATGTCAAAAGGTGCCAGGGCCAAATCGACGCCGGTTCCAACACACTCTCGTCAACACAGTTCAAACACGTTCAAGAATCAACGAAGTTGTTATCAGACCGCCTCGTGGAAAGTAACCGTGATGTTAGAAATGAAAATGTTTCTGTAAGTGATGAATATAATCGGAAGTGTCAACGAGATATCTCAAATTCACGAGATCACAATAACAAAGGTGATAAAAACAAAAGTGTTCTTCCTGATTCGTTTTCTGGTGTTGGATTTTCAAAGCATTCTGGGAGAAATAATTTCCAAAGGGATAAATCAAGTGACACCAAAGAAGGACAATATGGTAACAAAGCATTTGATGACGAGCAACCAGTTGTCGTTTTAAAGCAACCAGTGTCAAAAGTTATTTCGGATATGATTAACGTTAGCAAACAGAGACAAAAACAACAGCAGCAAGACAGGCAGCAAGAGGACACACAACAAGAACAGGTGCGTCTTCAACAGCAACAACAGCAACGGACCTGGCAGGCCAGTCCTACCACGCCTGAAAAAGACGCCATCCACGTGGAGCCTGCCTTTACAATGGTAACGGCGCCGTCTCAGGAAACTTGCTTGGCTTTAGAGGAAAAGCACGTCGTTAACGGCTCGAGTTACGCCCCATCGTCACGGGGCGCAATGTGTCTGGTGGAAGACACAAAGGCCAACAAGGGCGGAGAATTTCCTCTAGGCGATAAAATTCAAAGAACTCATTCAGATGGAAATGATTCGGAATGTGCTCAGGTCAAAGCAATCAGCACACATGTTAAAGCTGCTGTTCCCGGGTCATCGGGTGAAACGAGTGAAGGGTCCGATCTTGATCGGTTCTTACAAAATGTTAAAGCTTCAGACAATCTTTCGCATGCTAAACCAGCAAAACAAATGCCACATCAGGGCTCAATGGACACTATGGAACAAAACCCTCCACCTCCAAGTCCCACAGCTGTTGAAAAGGTTTCAGAAATCTTGGAGGAGGATGAGGAAGAGAAGGAAGAAGAGGGGGAGGAAACAGGAATGGGCCAAGAGGATGTCGGAATAGAGAATAAACCTAGAAAAGAGGTAAACTTGGCACTGGTTCGTCACGATGAAATGAAGGAATTTTCAGACAAAGTCATCCAGAGATTATCGGATCTATTAAGTAGCCATACAGGTAGTGATGAAGCATTTGTAGGTACAGATTTTAGAGAAGACGACGAGGAAAGGGACGACGAGGAAAGAGAAGATGTATTCGTGGAAAATCCTCAAATCTTAGAGAAAAGTAATGAATTTAGGGACGAACTGCAAAAACATTGGGAAGATCCTGGTTTGCTTTCAGAGCTATCTGAATCCAATGCTTTGGAGCCTCTGACTCCAGCAAAAACGATCATGGACCACACACCAGCGAATGAGATACGGCGCTCCCAGTTTTCAACATCGTCTTCCTTATCGACTTCTACGTCATCAAGTTCATCATCCTCTGGTTTATTCGCGCCCCCTTCCTTGCCTCCATCGGGAAGAATCAACGTTGAAGGCACTTCGAAAAGAATTATTGCACAAGAATATGTTCTTTCTTTTAGAAAACTTGATGACAACGATGCGTACTTCGATGATGACGCAAGGAATGGAAATCACGAACAATTGCGTTGTTGCCACAGTGATGACGATGTGGCACGAGGTGGGGGGCTACCAGATTATTACGACGACAAGCCACTGTGGAAAAAACGCCAGAAACCACCAGGGCAAATCTCTATTGCTTTGGCTGCCACACGGAGAAGAGAACGCAGGGAGCGGTGGCTGAAAAAACGACGGCGAAATAAAACCGACCTTGTCAGCACGGGGAGCAGCGACATGGGATCCCAGAATTCTCTGAAGCAAGGGTCAAGGCTTTCATTTGGTGACAGCACTGGCTCTTGTGAGTATGAAGAGGACGATGAAGTGGCCAATGCGTTGTCATCTCAGCGACGTGCAATGGGATCAGGTATTCTGTGTTCTCCCAAATACAGCAAGCCCATAATGCCATTTTTAGGTAGTGGAGAAATTACAAGATCCAGTCCGCAGGTAGCCGAGGAGGAAGTCATTACACCAGAAAGAATTGAACCGCGATTAACTGGATTTTTTCGCGGAGGTGGCGGAGGTGATGATGACGACGTTGGTGATAGCTGCGACAGAGACTCGTCCACGATATCACGATCCACAGACCACACGCTCTGTGATGATCACAGCAAGTCGCTTGACACTACTGACGAGTTAGACGACCATCGTTCGTCCTTGACGTCGACCGAGCAGACGGCAACGACTACTACCACGTCCGCCACCGGCTCACATTCCCATTTAGCCATTCCTGGTTTGGAAGAGACATTCGATGAACTTATGTCTGTCAAACAAATACTAGAAGAACTCCAGGATAGGACGCCAGCGTCTAGTGCTAACGTTTCAAAAACTGATGCTTCAAAGCAATCTTCTGAAAGCCTCAATAACGCTAGTAGAAGTGGTGACGGCAAATTTATGCCGTTGACGGTAGAGAACATTAAGTCTATGAAAGAATTTTACAAAGACAGCAGCGGGAATGGACGTCGGTCTCGAATGTCGAACACCGACCGCACAGAATCGGACTTGGATCTTTTTTCAGAATATCGGGACGACGCGAGCACGGACAGCAATTTATACGCCGATGACGAAGAAGACGACGATAACAACGAGCCTTACGCCACGGCCGATGATGACGTGGGAGGGACAACGGGTGGGGACGAGGTTGAAAACTTTGTGGTGAGTTGCACTTTTTATAATTCGAACTCCACTCCGCCTGACCCCGTCAACGACAAGATGAATGGAGGTAGTGGCGACTTGAGGTCGCCCACACATGCAGGTCCATCGTGTAGAGACTTTGAATCAACACCTGTCACATTTAAAGACGGCAGCACCAGGAACAATAACAACAACAATGGGGACGGCAATCATAATCGCCTTGTCCGCTCCGCTGGCGCCAGCAGCTACGGGAGGTCGAATTCTGCTCCCGGATCAAGATCAGGTGGCGGAAATCAGTTTTCTTTAGCCCGCGGAGCTAGTGCCGCTGGTTATAACAGCGATGAGGAGTTTTGGGCAGGGAGAGCAGCTTTTGAAAGGTCTTATCAACAACTAGAAACAGCGGCCGGTGCCGTGTCCAGTACATTCCAGAATGCCCGAGAACAGATGATGGATATACAACAGCATCTTCAGGCGTTGCGTAGACAAATGGAGGGGCTTCAAGATGATTTAACCAGTACCTCCTACACTCTGACTCCGGACTTCTCAGCGTTTGATTCTAAGTAAGTGTCATGGCCATATTTTAAAGTTATGTGAAATATTTCTGCCAGGCTGGGTTACGCTGCCAGTATTGTGAGCTCAGTATTTGAGCTTTTCTAGATCTAATTCATTGCCAGTTCAGGATGGGTACTACAGAGGATAATAATTTTTCTTCATTCTAGAGTTCACGGCCGTGACAATTCCCGGAATCAGCAAAATACAATAGAAACTGTATTCTTCTCAATTTCTGGATTTATTATGCCCGTGCTATTAATTTCCTTTCTAGATGAATCATCCTCCTATACATTCAAGAATACACAGGGTGTTTGATTATTGGATGTACCCTATGGTGGGATAAGTTTGAACATCTAATTGTTTTAATTTGGTTACACCGACGGGAACCTAAATCTGACGGTCTTAAATTAGAAAAGAGTCAACAGATTCCCCAAAGGATACTGCATCGTAAAACAACTGGAATTAATCAAGTCAATAGAGATTTACACTGTGCACAATTCGGACTGGAAAGACCCTTAAATGGATATAAATTGATTTATGCACATCGATAGTACGGAATTCAAAGGACTTCACGAACTGAACGTCAAAAAAGTGGGCTTTCTTCATTGATCTTTGTTGTTTCTACTCTGCTGCATTCTCTTATCGTGCCTTATTGTTTTAATTCTCCACAGGTGACAACAGTTTTATATATTTGTATGCATGCTTTTGACGAGAGATATTATGTGTTACATATGGACTGATGCCAGTCGTAAGAAAGTGGTAATTGTTTGAAAGAATGAGCTAAAAGGTGTGACTTAAACTGTGGATCAAGATGGGTTCGAGAGGAAAATAACACAAATTATTTTGTTGCTTTGTGTGAATCTTATGAGATTCTGAAAGGAAACAGAACACAGAGAGAGACACACACACAGAGAGAGAGAGAGAGAGAGAGAGAGAGAGAGAGAGAGAGAGAGAGAGAGAGAGAGA